>PVJX010042830.1:0-13962 GCA_004027295.1 Dolichotis patagonum | reverse complement strand
CCAAATTTCCTGTCACAAGGAAGCACCTTCTGCCAGGACCATTAACAAGAAAGAGTAAACACTTCAAGTGTTTGCTAACTAGTGGCTGAACACAACTTGGGGCTCGGGGGAAACATGTCAGTCCCTTTCAAACTGTCTGGTTTTCATGGAAGAAAACCTATTCTCATGCATTGTATCAGGCAAATGGTTTTCTGTAGAGTTGTTCTCAAAATCTATTCTAAAATGTGAAAGTGGACTGGTCTGTGTCACATAGGTAAATCTAGAAAATCAGGAAAAGGAGAAAAAAACAAGAACACACAGAGACAAACCATGACAACCAAATTGTCACTGTTTATTTTTAAGTCCAGGAATTCACACATATTGAAGTATCTTAGGTGCTCATCTGCTGTCTCACGCCCTTGTATGTCAGGGAATCTCATGCCAAAATTCTAAATATCATGTGAAACATTTTAATGATGTGTAGAGACTTGACATTATAGAAAAGCTCTAGGGTTGACAGCTAGCACATTCCCAAATGTGATATCTGAGGAAATGGTTATCCAGGCATTGTGGTGTTTTCCTTTGTGCCATTTTTGGCCCACTGTGTTTCCTTGATTATCTGCTGCCCTGAGCTACTATTGCCAAGGCAGGAGAACGCATATATGACAACAACCAGGAGATATTCATAAAGATATCGAAATTTCCATGAAATTTTTATGTCCCTTTTTTAATGTCTCTTTCATAGTCCAATTTTTAATTGACATTCATTGGCTCTCCTGCTTGCCCACTCTTTTTTTCCATTATCTTCCCTTTTTTTCTACACATTGTTATGCTCCCTTATATGCCTTGATATCCAATGCCTGGCATCTTTCCATACATATTGGACTGGGAAACTTGATGAAAAGCCACTCATTAACAGATGACAGGTTTTAGGACAATTGCCTTTGAAATTCAACTTCAACCACAGTCTGGGGTTTCAAATCCCATGTGTTTCAACACGCTTTAGTGCCAAAAAATTCCCCAGCAAGTTCTTGTACTGCCTGGGAAAGATGCCACGAACTGTTGATGGAAGACCATAGGGAAGGGGCTTCAGGCTACTTATGGAACACACAAGAGAAAGAGGATGCTCAGGGGAGGACCATTGGAGAGTATATCTACCATGTAGTGTTACACAGCAGGTACCCCTGGAAAGAATCCATAGTTGATTTGCACGATTTTTTATGTACTCATAAAAATATCACAAAAATCTAAGCAATGACACTTTCAGAGAAAACATTGTTTTATTTTTGGCCACTGAAATCCAATCTTTTCACATCTTACATTTAAGATAGAT
The DNA here is from genome assembly GCA_004027295.1 of Dolichotis patagonum. Classification (NCBI taxonomy): domain Eukaryota; kingdom Metazoa; phylum Chordata; class Mammalia; order Rodentia; family Caviidae; genus Dolichotis; species Dolichotis patagonum. The sequence continues at coordinate 12,650 of PVJX010042830.1, read as the reverse complement.
GCCTGCAACTAAGGTATCCATGACAACACCCAGAATTGTGACTCAGGTCTCCTACATCACACGTGTGTCATGGATACTGGGGCCTAGATCACAAAGCTGCTCAGCCAGCCTGAGCCCAGGGTGGTTGCCTGGCAACCTGAAGCCTCTTGATTTGTGTATCCAGTGGTTACACCCACCACTGCAGCAGCTTTCCACCAAACACAACCACAACTATTCCAATCATGCAGTATTTTCCATAGACTCACTAAGTTTCATCCCAATTTTTTTCATACTCGTACTCATGACAAGGTTCACACACATGTTTAGAGATGAATGAAATTTTCCGGAGAAGCTCTTGCTCTTTCATGAGGTCTAATGTTCACAAACGGGACTTCCACAGTCCATGGATTTCTTGAAACAGACACAGAGAAATTTCATGTAGAGGAACTGGCACAATGATTCAGATGTTTTACCCCTTAGACAGGGCTTGGTGTCTAAACTTGCTTTATCTGCACAGTGGCTGTAAGGGCTAATGCCTACATTGTGGGATCAATTCCACCTGGAATCCAGGAAGTCCTGCACCAGGCCCCACAAAAAGGAGAATCCCAGAAGGGCTTGAAATGTGGCAGGAATGCTTTAGCCTCCCTGCCTCTTTTTGGTTCAAAATTGTCAGAATGCGATTGAGAGGAGCTCACCAGGAGAGGCACCATAAACCAGGTGACACTAAACTGGAGGTGTTGTACCATGGAATAAGCCAGCAGAATCCTACAGAGAGAATCATCAGCAGTGTTTCCCAAAACCCAAATGGAAGCAGGTGGAAGAGAAATCATTAGAAGTGGGGTTGAAATCACCAGTCCCGGAAACTCTTGGACCCATAGAGTGGCCTGGGCTGTTTGGATCAAAAGTCTGCACAGACCTGCATCTCAGCATGACTATTTGGGACTGGTAGGCCCGCCCTTCATCTGCAGGGAACTGCCTGGAGATCGGCTTCTGGGCTGGATCTGTTTGGGCCTCTAGCCCTGACCTTCACCCCCAGGAAGTCTCCCAGAAAGCAGCATCGCAGCCTGTCTCTTTGGGACCTAAAACTTTTGGACCTGCAGAGTGGCCCAGGCTGTTTAGATTGGAAATGTTATGGAGGCTGGCATCTTGGCCAGGTCTGTTAGGGACCGGGAACTTTTCAGAAACCAACATTCTGGCCTGACTCTTTGCAACCTGTAGGACCTTCACTTGCAGGGAACCTCCTGGAGACCTGCCTGGGACAAAGCACGGTGGCCTGGCCTGCCTGAGATACCACAGGTTCCAGGGTGGCCACACCCAGCATTTGCCTTACAACTTAGGGAGCCAGGAGCCCACAGAGGGGAGTTAGGACCCTGTGAGGAAGACAAGAGCCTGTGGGGGAGACACTGCCACTCCAGGAACTGAGGGTGTAACAGGTAATTTGCCACACAAGCACAGAAAGCTTTGGAACACCACTCAAAGTAAGGAAATATAGAAAAATGACAAAAGGAAAGACCAAAAGGCAGGCTCAAAGCCCTAGCCCTCCCCAAGAAAGCATAGAAGCTGTGTACATAGAAGAAAAAAGAAGCCATACACCTGAAATGTCTGAAATGATATCAAATGAAACAAATATGCAAATAGGGAAACTTATGGAGAAATTCAAACCAGAAATACTTGCCCAGGTAAAAGAAGAATTGATAAAAACAGTGAAAGAAATAATGAACGCATCTAGTGAAAACACAGCTAAATAATTAGAGGAACAAATCAAACAGATAGAATCCCTCAAAGAACAATATAAGAAACAAACAGAGTGCATAAAGCAGATTCAAAGAGATATACAGGAAATGAAAAATTCTATTGAAAGCTGTAAAAAACGCCTCAATGACAGTGAAGACAGAATTTCAGACCTCGAAGATAAGATTGCAGCCAGTGAGCAGGAAAGACAAGATCTTTTAAAAATAAAAAAGAATCAGGATATAACAATTCAACACCTGAAAGATGATGCAAATTAAAATAACATAAGATTAATAGAGATAAATGAAAAAGAAGGGGACAGCCCAAATGATATCAAGAGGATATTTACAGAAGTAATAGCTGAAAACTTCACAAACATGAGAAGAGAAACAGACATCTGGATAAGTGAAGCATATAGAACTCCAAAAAGCCATAACCAAAATAAAACTACACCCAGACACATAATAATCACCATACCAGAAATCCAACATAAGAATAGAATACTAAAAACTGTTAGAGAGAAAACAGTGATCACCTATAAAGGAAAACCTATCAGAATCACGGCAGACTTCTCAACACAAACAATGAAATCAAGAAGAACATGGAGTGAAGTCTTTCAGATCCTAAAGGAAAACCACTTCCAACCCACACTGACATACCCTGAAAAACTGTCCTTCAAAATAGATGGAGAAATAAGATACATTCATGACAAAGAACAGCTGAAGAACTTCATGAACACCAAACAAACCCTACAAAGAATACTGAAAGACATTCTAGATACACACGGGATAATACCACCAAGCAAGGCAAACAATGAAACAGAATGGAAAGCTAAAGACACAACAGCAGAGAGATAACATGTCAACAATAAACCAATATATAACATTTACAACCATTAATGTAAATGGCCTCAGCTCGCCAATCAAAAGAAACAGACTGGCAGAATGGATCAAGAAACAACATCCAACCATACGCTGTATAGAAGAAACCCATCTAACCCAAAAGGAAACTCATAGACTGAAAGTCAAGGGATGGAAAACAATACTTCATGCAACAGGAAACCAAAAAAGGCAGTAGTGGCAATCCTGTTTGCAGACAATATGAATTTCAAACCAAGAATGATCCAAAGAGATAAAGAAGGTCACTACATACTAATTAGGGGAAAACTTCAAGAGAAAGAGATAATGATCTTAAATATATATGCACCAAATTCCAGAGCACCCAGCTATATAAAGCAAATACTAACAGAAATGAAAAATCAAATAAGCAATAATACAATTATAACAGGAGACTTTAACACAATATTGACCCAAAGGGACAGATCAACTAGACAGAAAATCAGCAAAGACATAACAGAACTGAATCACACCTGTGAACAAATGGACTTGATAGATATATAAAGAGTGTTCCATCCAACAACATCAGAATACAACTTTTTCTCAGCAGTACATGGGACATTCTCTAAAATAGACCATATACTAGCCCACAGAACATATCTAAGTAAATGCAAAAGTATTGAAATTATCCCATGCATGTTATTGGATCATAGTGCTGTGAAACTAGAAGTTAATGATAAAAGAAATTGCAAAAACCTACAAACACATGGAAACTGAATAATACACTCTTGAGCAATCAGTGGGTCACAGAGGAAATTAAAGAAGAAATTAAACAATATTTACAAGTCAGTGAAAATACAGACACAACTTACCAGATTTTGTGGGATGCAATGAAAGCAGTCCTCAGAGGAAAATGTATTGCATTGAGTTCTCACATCAGGAACACAGAACGAACACAAATAAACAACCTGATGCTACAACTCAAACATCTAGAAAAAGAAGAGCAAGCCAAGCCCAAAGCAAAAGAAGGGAGGAAATTATAAAGATTAGAGCAGTAATTAATGCAATAGAGACTAAGAAAGCAGTACAAAGGATCAATGAATCAAAGAGTTTGTTCTTTGAAAGAATAAATAAAATTGATAAGCCCCTGGCCAACCTTATTAAAAAAAGGAGAGAAAAAACTCAAATTCATGCAATAAGAATTAAAAAAGGTGAAATTACTAGAGACTCAGTGGAAATACAGAAGATCATCAACACCTACTTTGAAAACCTCTACTCTCATAGGTTCAATAACACTGAAGAAATACACAAATTCCTAGATACATATGAACTACCAAAGCTGGATCACGAAGATGGAAAACTGCTGAATAACCCAATTTCTATTACTGAAATTGAAAATGTAATTAAGTCCTTGCCTACAAAGAAGAGTCCAGGTCTAGATGGATTCACTGCAGAATTCTACAAGAAATACAAAGAAGACTAAACTCCAACACTCCTGAAACACTTCAATGAAATAGAAAGGGAAGCAATTCTGCCTAAAGCATTCCTGGAAGCAAATATCACTCTAGTACCAAAACCAGAGAAAGACTCAACTAAAAAAGAGAACTATAGGCCAATCTCCCTGATGAACATAGATGCAAAAATTCTCAATAAAATATTGGCAAACAGGATGCAGTAAATTATCAAGAAGATTATACACCATGACCAAGTAGGATTCATCCCAGGAATGCAGGGATAGTTCAACATGCACAAAACAGTAAATGTAATCCACCATATCAATTGAGCCAAAAACAAGAACCACATGATCATCTCTGTAGATGCAGAAAAAGCTTTTGATAAAGTCCAACACCCATTCATGATAAGAAACTTCCAGAGAATTGGAATAGAGGGTCTTTATCTCAATATGTTAAAGGCCATCTATGACAAACCAACAGCCAGCATCATATTAAATGGTCAAAAATTGAAAGCCTTTACCTTAAAATCAGGCAAAGACAAGGATGTCCATTATCACCACTGCTATTCAACATAGTACTGGAAATACTAGCCAGAGCAATAAGACAGGAAAGAGAAATAAAAGGACTAAAGATAGGAAAAGAGGAAGTTATTTTATCATTATTTGCAGATGACATGATACTTTACATAGAAGACCCCCAAAACTCTATTGAAAGACTCCTAGATATAATTAACAAATTCAGCAAGGTAGCCAGATACAAAGTCAATACACAAAAATCAATAGCATTTCTATACATTAACAACAAAGGTACTGAGAGAGCAATAAGAGAAACTACACCCTTTACACTAGCATCCAAAAAAATGAAATACTTAGGAATTAATCTCACGAAAGATGTAAAAGAGCTATACAGGGAAAATTATAATACCCTGAAAAAGGAAATCGAAGAGGACCTCCGAAAATGGAAAGACATCCCCTGTTCATGGATAGGAAGAACAAACATTGTAAAAATGTCCATCCTCCCAAAATTACTATACAGATTCAATGCCATCCCAATCAAAATACCATTAACATATCTCATAGATCTAGAGAAATCACTCCTAAAATTCATCTGGATCCAGAAGAGACCTAGAATAGCAAAGGCAATTCTAACAACAAAGGCAAGGCAGGAGGCATCACAATCCCCGACCTAAAATTATACTACAAAGCTACAGTGATAAAGTCAGTATGGTACTGGAATAGAAACAGACCCCAGGATCAGTGGAATAGATCGGAAGATACAACCACAACTGCAAACCCACTGAACCACCTCATCTTTGATAAAGGGGCCAAACATGCTCGCTGGAAGAATGACAGTCTCTTTAACAAATGGTGCTGGAAAAATTGGCTGTCCATATGCAGAAGACTAAAACTAGACCCATGTCTATCACCATACACTAAACTAAAATCTAAATGGATCAAATATCTAAATATTAAAACAAACATTAAAACTGCTGGAAGACAAAGTAGGTAAAAACCTCAAAGATATAGGGGTAGGAAGAGAATTCATGAACAAGAACCAAATACACCGGAGGTACTTCCCAGAATGAATAACTGGGACCACATCTTATGAAAGAGTTTCTGCATGGCAAAATAGGTTTCCAGCAGAGTGAAAAGAAAACCCAAAAATTGGGAAAAATACCTTCATGGACAGCGCCTCAGACAAAGGACTTTTGTCTAGAACTTATAAAGAATGAAAAAAAAAATCAGATCCTCAAAATTCAAAGACCCAATCCAAAAATGGGCATCTAAAATGAATACACAGTTCTCAGATGAAGAAATACGAATTGCAAATAAATACATGAAAAAATGTTCATCATCATTAGTCATGAGAGAAATGCAAATTAAAACCACACTGAGATTCCATCTCACTCCAGAAAGAATGGCCAAGATAGAAAACACTACCAACAACAACTGTTGGAGAGGCTGTGGGGAAAAAGGAACTCTTCTGCACTTTTGGTGGGAGTGTAGACTGGTGCAACAACTGTGGAGGTCAGTCTGGAGATTCCTCATAAAGCTGGGTATGGAAGTCCCATTTGGCCCAGCTATTCCGCTTCTAGGCATATTCTCAGAAGTACTGAAAACTTCATACCACAGTGATATATGTGCACCCATGTTTATAGCAGCAAAATTTGTAATAGCCAGATCTTGCAAACAACCTAAGTGCCCATCAACTGAGGAATGGATAAAAAAGTTGTGGAATTTTTATACAATGGAGCACTACTCAGCTATAAAGAATGATCACATCGAGATATTTATAAATAAATTGACACGACTCGAGACCCTTCTCTTAAGTGAAATAAACCAAACTCACAAGGGTAAATACCATATAATCTCCCTAATATGAGATTTGATAAGAGTATCTAAGATTGTATGGTAAACACGTGGCCCCATCTCATAGCTTCGAAGCCTTTCAAAGTTTTAAATCATCAGTTGGAATGGTGTTATCCTGTTTTGTTTGACTATATCATAAGTGATGATATGAACAGCTGTTTTGAAGAAAACATTATGACAGCTATTGCTGATTTAATATTATCCTTCTTAGAAGTCCTACCATGCTTTTTTTGGTCGATTACCATTGGTTCTATCTACCACATTGTGTCTCATTGAAATTTGAATATGTGTGATAGTTCAAACAAATTTTTTTCTTTTTTTATCAAAAATGAGATATTATGATACCCATTGATCATTTTCTGTTATTCAGTTCACAAAGCCCTGGAATTCTTTCACTATATGCCTGGCTTTATACTATTGTGTTATGTTTGATATTATTGTAATTGAAACTATGCTCAACTATAGCAGAATAAGAGATATGGTGTTAGATACAGTTGATGTCCAGTTGCCTTAATGTAAAGTACTGTGTTGCCTATGTTGTACTTTTCCTATCTGCTCTGTACTTCCCTTTTTGTTTTATTCTCTTTTAAATAAAAAAAAAGGAAATCACCAGTCCCCTCAATGCCCTTAATATGCCTTCCAATTGTGAAAGGTTTTTTTTCTACAACTCAGGTCAAGTATGTGGCTTTGGTCTGCTCACAGTAGTAGATACTGGACCATAGTCTTAGGCCACTGCACCTTTACATATCTGAGCAGTTTTCTACTGACCTCCTGGGCAATTGTGTGCCCTGAAGTGGATCCAACTCTGCTCCTGAGGTGAGAGAACATTATAATGTGTTCCAGTGTTCAGAGGGTCTACCCCTTCAGATAACTGACGCCAACCCAAGTTTCAGCAGAAGCTCAGAATTGCTGAAGAAAAAATGGATGTGGAAAAAAACTAACACATCCTTGAGATATTCCTGTCTGTCTCTATTTGGGGAAGCTTGCATATAATATTTTGTAAAAATGTCTTGGGTATTTGTGTGTGTGTATGTGTGTGAGTTCCCCTGGTGCATATCATAATGAAATCTCACCATTCCCCCCATCTAGGAAATGCCACCATTTGTCCTTTGGATTCCACAAACAAATAGATAACTGAGAAATGGCAAAGCAACATTTTCTCATTCCTTCAAACTGAGAGGATACACTTGAGAGTAACATTGCAAAAATACATGGAAAGTGTACTCTCTTTTTGAAGCACTGTAATTTTGGGCAAGCCTGAGATCCCAAAATCCTGAGAAAAGTTGCCACTGTTGAAATTACAAAGGGATTTTCCTCAGAGAAATAGGCATGACTCAGGGGCAAAGTTCTGAGGAAATAGTACATTGAAGGGACGAATGCCTTCAAACAAAGGAATACAAGTTTCAGTTTAATGGCTAAGGGAAGAGAGTGCCTCAAGCCAGCAGATGAAATAGGAATCACAAAGAGATGAGCACATATCATAGGAAATCATCCACTTTGTATAGAGCAAGAAAACTGACTAGGACACCTTAAACTTCCCACAAGTGTGTTGAGGGTCAAGTTGGTCCAAATTTCCTGTCTCAAGGAAGCACCATTTGCGAGGAACATTAACAAGAAATAAGAAAAATTTCAAGTGTTTGGTAACTAGTGCATGAGCCCAACTTGGGGCTGGATTGAAACATGTCATTCCCTTTCAAACTGTCTGGTTTTCATGGAAGAAAACCTATTCTCATGGATTGTATCAGGCAAATCATTTTCTGCAGAGCTGTGGTGAAAATCTATTCTAAAATGTGAATATGGACCTGTGTTTGTCACATAGGTAAAGCTAGACAATCAGGAAAAGTAGAAAAAAACAAGAAGTCACAAAGAGCCAAGCCATGACAACCAAATTGTCACAGTTTATTTGTTAAAAGTCCTGGAATTCATACCTATTGAAGTATCTTAGGTGCTCTTCAGCTGTCTCCAGCCCTTGTATCTCAGGGAATCTCATGCCAAAATTCAAAATATGAGGGGAAAACTTTTAATGATGTGTGGAGACTTAACATTATAGAAAAGCTCTAGGTTTGACACCTAGCACATTCCCAAATGTGTTATCTGAGTAAATGGGTAGGCAGGCTGTGTGGTGTGTTTTTTGTGCCATTTTTGGCCCCCTATGTTTTCCTTGATGATCTGCTGCCTTGAGCTACCCTTGCCAAGGCAGGAGAACACATATATGAAAACAACCAGGAGATATTCATAAGGATATCAAAATTTCCATGAAATTTTATGTCCCTTTTTTAATGTCTCCTTCATTGTCCAATTTTTTAATTGACGTTGACTGGCTCTCCTGCTTGTCCATTCTTGTTTTCCATTATCTTCCCTTTTTTCTACACATTGTTATGCTTCCTTATGAGCCTTGATATGCAATATCTGGCATCTTTCCATACATATTGGACTGTGAAATGTGATCAAAAGCCATGCATTTACAGATGACAGGTTTAGGACAATTGCTTTGAAATTTAACTTCAACCATAGTCTGGGGTTTCAAATCCCATGTGTTTCAACATGCTTTAGTGCCAAGAAATTCCCCAGTCAGTTCTTGGACTGCCTGGGAGAGATGCCAGGAACTGTTGATTGAAGACCATAGGGAAGAGGTTTTAGGCTATGTATGGAATCCACAAGAGCAAAGAGGATGCTCCAGGGAAGATCAATGGAGAGTATATCCACCATGTAGTGTTATGCATCAGGTAACCCAACACTGAATCCATAGCTAGATTTGCATGATTTTTTATGTACTCATGAAAATATCATGAAAATCTAAGCAATAATCTTTTCAGTGAAATCATTGTTATATTTTTGGTCATTGAAATCCCATCTTTTCACATCTTGCACTTAAAATACATGCCTGCACCTAAGGTATCCATGACAACACCAAGCATTGTGACTCAGGTCTCCTACATCAAAAGTGTGTCATGGATACTGGGGCCTAGGTCACGAAGCTGCTCAGCCAGTCTCAGCCCAGTCTCTTTGCCTGGCAACCTGAAGACTCTTAATTTGTGTATCCAGGGATTATATCCACCTCTGCAGCAGCTTTCCACAAAACACAACCACAACCATTCCAATCATGCAGTATTTTCCGTAGACTCACTAGGTTTCACCCCAATTTTTTCCCACTCATACTCATCACAAGGTGCACACACACACTTAGAGGTGAATAAAATTTCCTGGAGCAGCTCTTGCTCTTTCATGAGGCCTATTTTTCACACCAAGTACTCCCACAGTCCATGGATTTTTGAAACTGACACAGAGAAATTTCATGAAGAGGAATTCGCACAATGAATCAGGTGTTTTACCACTTAGACAAGGCTTGGTGTCTAAACCTGCAGTCCCTGCACACATGCTGTAAAGGGCTCATGCCTACATGTTGGAATCAATTCTCCCTGGAATCCAGGAAAAGCTGAACAAGTCCCTACAAAAATAAGAACCCCTGAAGGGCATAAAATGTGGCACAAATGATTTAGCCTCCCTGCCTTTCTTTGGTTCAAAATTGTCGGAACGCAACTGAGAGGAGCTCAGCAAGAGAGGCACCATAATGCAGGTGACACTAGATTGGAAGTGTTGACCCATGGAACAAGCCACCTGTATTCTACAGAGACAAGCATCAGCAGATTTTCTCAAATCCCAAATTGAACCAGGTGGAAGAGAAACCTTTAGAAGTGGGGTCTAAATCCCCACTCCCCTCAATGCCCTTAATATGCCTTCCCATTATGAAAGATTTATATTCCACAACTCAGGTCAACTATGTGGCCTTGGGCTGCTCACTGTGGTAGGTACTCGGCCATAGCCTTAGGCCACTGCAACTTTACACACTTGAGCAGTTTTACACTGGCCTCCTGGGGAATTGTGTGCCCTCAATTGGACTCAACTCTGCTGCCGGGGTGAGAGAACATTACAATGTGTTCCAGTGTTCAGAGTGTCTACCCAATCAGATAACTGACACCACCCTAAGTTTCGGCAGATGTCCAGAATTGCTGAAGAAAAAAATGAATGTGGAAATCTACTGACACATGCTTGATATATTCCTATCTGTCTCTGTTTGGGAAAGCTTGCTTATAATACTTTGTAAAAATGTCTCAGGTATTTGTGTGTGTGTGTATGTGTGTCAGTTCCACCTGCACATATGAAAATGAAATCTCACCATTCATCCCCATCTAGGAAATGCCACCATTTTCCTTTGAATTTCCCAAACAATTAGATAATTGAGAAGTGGCAAAGGAACATTTTCTCATTGCTTGAAACTGACAGGACACACTTGAGAGTAACATTGCAAAAATACATGGGAAGTGTAATCTCTTTTCGAAGCACTGTAACTTTGGGCAAGCCTGAGATTCCAAAATCCTGAGACAAGGTGCCAGTGTTGAAATTGTAAAGGGATTTTGCTCAGAATAATAGTCATGACTCAGAGGCAAAGTTCTAAGGAAATAGGCCATAGAAGGGATGAATGCCTACAAACAAAGGAATTCAAATTTTGGTTTAATGGCTAAGGGAAGAGAGTGCCTCAAGCCAGCAGAAGAAATAGGAATCACAAAGAGATGAGGGCATATCAAACCAAACTATCTGCTTTGTATAGAGCAAGAAAATTACCTAGGATACCATAATCCTCCCACAAGTGTATTGAGGGTCATGTTGGTCCAAATTTCCTGTTGCAAGGAAGCACCGTCTGGCAGGACCATTAAAAAGGAAGAGGAAACATTTTATCTGTTTGGTAACTAGTGGATGAGCCCAACTTGGGGGTTTGGTGAAACATGTCAGTCCCTTTCAAACTGTCTGGTTTTCATGGAAGAAACCCTATTCTCACAAATTGTATCAGGCTAGTGATTTTCTGCAGAGCTGTTGTCAAAATCTATTCTAAAATGTGATTGTGGAGTGGTCTGTGCCACAAAGGTAAAGCTAGAAAATCAGGAAAAGTAGAAAAAAACAAGAACTTACAAAGAGCCAAACCATGACAACCAAATTGGCACAGTTTTTTTGTTAGCAGTCCTAGAATTCATACCTATTGAAGTATTACAGGTCTTCATCTGCTGTCTCCAGCCCTTCTATCTCAGGGAGTCTGATGTCAAAATTCAAAATATCATGTGAAACATTTTAATGATGTGTGGAAACTTGACATTATACAAAAGCTGTAGGTTTGACACCTAGCACATTCTCAAATGTGTTATCTGAGGAAATGGTTAGCCAGGCATTGTAGTGTTTTTCTTTGTGCCATTTTTGGCCCCCTATGTGTTCCTTAATGATCTGCTGCCTTGAGCTACCCTTGCCAAGGCAGGATCACACATACATGACAACAACAAGGAGATATTCATGGGGATATCAAAATTATCACAAAATTTTTATGTCCCTTCTTTAAATGTCTCTTTCATAGTCCAATTTTTTAATTGACATTGACTTGCTCTACTGCTTGCCCATACATTTTTCCATTATCTTCCCTTTTTTCTACACATTGTTAGGCTCTCATATGTGCCTTGATTTCAAATATCTGGCATATTTCCATACATATTGGACTGGGAAACTTGATCAAAATGTGCTCATTGACAGATGACAGGTTTTAGGAAAATTGCCTATGAAATTCAAACTTCAGCCACAGTCTGGGGTTGCAAATCCCATGTGTTTCAACATGCTTTAGTGCCGAGAAATTCCCCAGTGAATTCTTGGACTGCCTAGGAAAGATGCCAGCAACTGTTGAAGGAAGACGATTGGGAAGAGGTTTGAGGCTATGTAAGGAATCCACAAGAGCAAAGAGGATGTTCAAGGGAAGATCAATTGAGAGTATATCTGCCATGTATTGTTGCACATCAGGTACGCCTAGCACAGAAACCTACTCAGCCAGTCTCACCCCAGTGTCGTTTCCTGGCAACCTGAAGCCTCTTGATTTGTGTATCCCGGGGTTACACCCACCTCTCCAGCAGCTTTCCACCAAACACCACCACAACCATTCCAACCATGCAGTATTTTCCTTAGACTCTCTAGGTTTCACCCCAATTTTTTCCCACTTGTACTCATCACAAGTTACACACACACATTTAGAGGTGAATGAAATTTCCTGGAGAAGCTCTTGCTCGTTCATGAGGTCTAATGTTCACAAACTGGACTCCCACAGTCCATGGATTTCTTGAAACTGACACAGAGAAATTTCATGAAGAGGAATTGGCACAATGAGTCAGGTGTTTTACCACTTATACAATGCTTGGGGTCTAAACCTGCATTCTCTGCACAATGGCTGTAAAGGGCTCATGCCTACATGG
>PVJX010042829.1:0-13957 GCA_004027295.1 Dolichotis patagonum | reverse complement strand
CAGGGAAAAAGGGCTCATCCTACATTGTTGATGGAAGTGTAAACTAATACAGCCACTGTGGAAATCAGTATGGCGATCCCTCAAAATGCTAAATATAGAAATGCCATTTAACTCAACTATATCACTTGTGGGTATGTTTCTGAAAGAATTAAGGATTGCATACTATGGAGATACATACTTACCAATGTTTACAGAAGTTCAGTTCACAACAGGTAAGCTGTGGAAACAACTTAGATGCCCATCAATAGATGAATGGCTAAAAAATTTATATATGCACAATGGAGTATTTTTCAGTCATAAAGAATAATGAGATTGTGTCATTTTCAGGAAAATGGATGGAACTAGAAATTATCATGTTAAGTGAAATTAGCCAGACTCAGAAAGTTAAATATTACATGATTTATTTTACATGAGAAACAGAAAAATGCATAAATTAATAAATGTTTAAAATAGGAAGATTTAAAAACATAAAATAAAAGAGAGAGGACAGAAAACTGGAGGCAAACTTCTAGAGATAAAAACAGGTACAAGTAGTGAGGAAGGAGAGAGAGAGTAACATGATTGAAATTGATTGAAATATAGTAAACGTGTGTACCAGCTTCCCCAAATAAATCACATCATCTTGCAATATTAACATGCACTAATAGGAAAAAAAATGCTCCCATGGAGGCCTCTTGACCTTCATACTGTGAGTTGGTAATTAGCTGCCTTGTCTTGTCATTTTCTTTCTTCAGTACTTCAATAATACCAGGCAAGAAACTGTCAGATTCCTTAGTCTGTGTAACTACTTTCCTATGTCTTTTGAATGCAAGATATATAGCTCACAAGTCACTGGTTCCCTCTTACCTGTGTCCCATACAATTTATCACTGATGAAAGTACTAATGACTATAAGCTAAGCAGTATATAACTTGGTAAGTGTTACCATTAATCAAGTTATCACCAACAATGATGTCTCCATTGCTATTTGGCTTAACAGTGATTTAACTGTATAATGCTCTTCAGAACATACTTCCTAGTGTACCACTCCTGGTTCTAAGTTTCTTAGAAACAGATCCTGAGGCAAGGATTTATGTGCAAGTGAGATGTTTTTATGAACTGTTGCCAGGGGACAGTAATAAGGAGTCATGAAAAGCAGATCATGGACAAGGAGGAAGCCAAGTATGGGTGTAGTATCAGGCTAGAGTCCCACAATGGAGGCTTCAGTCTGACCTGATACAGGGATCCGTGCTGGTCAGCTGTGCCTCAGAGTTGTGCCAGCCTTCGGCGAGAGAGTAAGGAACTTCCTTCTCCTGCACCACTCATTAATTAAGGGCCCCACAGTGTAAACAGGCACTCTGGCTCTCTGTGCCAGTGCACAGTGTGACTCTGGCAAACCACAGATAGTCTGTTAAAGAAGAGGTGTATGTGTTGTCAATGGAATCAAAAGCACATTACAGGTCCAGATGTGAAAAGCAGCAGCACACAAGAATTCAAGGGGCTCCAGGCTGATGACTTGCACCATCTTTTCTAAGAAAGAATGTAGAGTGAGAAGAGTCCCCTTTAGGACTCTGATTGGTGAACAGAGTAGACAGTCTTCCATATGCCTCACTGAGAGGAAGGGAAGATGGGAAACACAGGAATACTGTGTATTGAGGCTCTGATTTCATTTCATCTATTGGACAAGAAAGATAAATTATTTTCTTATTTATTTATTTAATCTTATTTTGGAGGTAGTAAAATGCAACAGACCAAGACGAACAAAGCCAATTGAGACAATGCAGTGAGATTGGTACAGAACTTCACAGCATGATACCGGGATAACAGTAATAACAGATAACAGTAATAGGTATATCTGGTTATCTTAACAATAGTTGTCCATTCACTCAGGTATAGCAAAATCAAACCTAAAACAGAACATTATAAAACCAATTGAATAGAGCAAAACCATTAATCAAAACAAAGCAAAAACAGTGAAAACAATATTTGCCTTCAAAGAGATGATAGAAGGAAATCCCCCTATTTGTTATATTGCATATGGTCATCCACCCAAGAGATGCTCAGACCTTCGGTTCCCAGTTGTCAACAGGGTGGTGGGAGGGATGTGATGTTTGATTCTCATCCAGCTAACTGGTAGGCTCATGGGAGACGCTGACTGGTTCTCTTTCTGGCTTGCCCGCCGCTCACTTGCACCACGGCTGCTTAACCAGGAAGGGGGGCATGTTGCTTTCTTGTTCTGCGCCCTAAATTCCAACATGGCTGGATCTCAGGAGACACTGACTGGCTCTCTTCCTGGCTTGCCTGCAGCTTCCTCGTGCCGCAGTTACTTACCAGGAAGGTGGGCATGTTGCTTTCTTGTTCAGCACCTAAGTTCCAACATGGCTGGATCTCAGGAGACCAGATAAACTATTTTCTACTCCATTTCTTTTGTGCTGGAGATTGAAACTAGGGGCTTGTGCACGTTACACATGTAGCCTACCACTGAGCTGTAACCTCAGCCCCAAAAATTTAAATCATAAAAATGCCAAAAGAAAGACGTATAGTAACAACCACAGATATATTGTTATTTTTTCACTATTTTTATTTTTACACTTTAGATAAACATATGTGATAACATTCACCATAGAGAATTTGTACCTGTACATTCTTATATCTTTTTTCCATTCCTTTATCTTCCCTTCAACTCCTCCGCCCCTCCTTATTTATAAAAGCTTTGCTTCCATTTTTTAATTTTCATTTTTCACTTCCCTGTCTGAACATTTTCTTCTCATTTCCCCAATACCTATTGTACACTTTGGTCTTTATTTACACTTTTGGCTTCTCCCAAAAGAGAAACCATGCAATATTTGAGCATGTGTGTTGATTTATTTCACTTCAGAGTATGATCTCAGTGTGAATCCGTTTAGCTATAAATGTCTCAAGTTTATCCTTCTTTATACTAGAGTAATAATCATTGTATAAAAAACCCACATCCTCTTTATCCATTCAATGATTGATGGACATTTGACCTGTTTTATAGATTTAGTTGCTACAAACTGTGCTTCTATAAACATGGGTGTGCATATATTGCTGAAGTATGATGTTTTTAATTCTTTTGGCAAGGCACAAACAAGGGGAATATCTGGGTCAAATGGATCATTGAGTATTAGTTTTTAAAGGAATCTACACACTGATTTCCACAGTGGTTGCACCAGTTACACTCCTACCAACAGTGGAGAAGTGTTCTATTTCCCTCACAGTCCCATCAGCACTTGGTATTGGTTGATTTCTTGAAGTGAGTGAGATGGAATCTGAGCATAGTTTTAATTCGCATCTCTCAAGTGACCAGTGAGGTTGAAACTTTCTATATATTTACTTGCCATTTCTACTTGTTCATCTGAGAAGTTTCTATTCACTTTGGATGCCCCTTTTTCTGGATTAGGTCTTTAAATTTGGGGGGTCTTTTTTGAACTCTTTATATATATTAGATATTAGTCTTTTGTCTGAGGAAAAACTGGCAAAATTTTTTCAACTCTGGGTTGTCTCTTCCCTCTGTTGGTGGTTCCTCTTGCTGTCAAAAAGCTTTTTAATAAAATGTGATCTCAGCTATTGATTCTTTGTGATAGTTCCTGTGTTATTGGGGTTTTGTTCATGAAGTCTTTGCCTACACTAATGTCTTCAAGAGTCTATCTATTCTATCTTCTAGCAGATTTACTGTTTGTTTGAATATTGGGATATTTGATCCATTTCAATTTTAGTTTGGTGTGTGGTGAAGGATATGGGTCTATTTAAATCTTCAGCATGTAGAAAGCCTTTTTTTCCAACATCATTTATGAAAGACACTATCTTTTTCCAGTGAAAGTGTTTGGCTCCTTTTTCAAAGATAAGGTGGCTGAGTATGTCTGAAGTTGTTTCTGTACCTTCTAACCTGTTCCACTGATCCTCAGGTCTGGTTTTTTTTTTTTTTTTTTTTTTTTTTTTTTTTTTTTTTTTTTTTTTTTTTTTTTTAATTGTAGTAGCTTTGTGGTTTAATTTCAGGTCAGAGATTATGATATCCCCTGCCTTTCCTTTATTGCCCAGAATTGCTTTGTTATTCTGGTTCCAAAATGAATTTTAGGATTGTTTTCTCTAATTCTGTAATATATACTCTTGGAATTTTGGTTGGGATTGCATTAAATCTGTGTAACAATTTTGAGAGTATGGCCATTTTCACTATATTTGTTCTTCCTACCCAAGAACAATGGATAGCTTTCCATTTTCTGATAATCCTCTTTGATCTCATTTTCCAGAATACTATAGTTTTCAATGTAGAGGTCTTTTACTTTCTTCATTAGATTGATTCCTAGGTATTTAATTTTTTCCTAGGTATTTAATTTTTTGATGCTATTGTGTTATTTCCTAAATTTTCTTTTCTTTTGTTTTTTGTTTTTAATTTTATTTAAAAAGAGAAAAAAAAGACAAAACAGAAAAATGGTAGCAACAATACAGAAAAAAATAAAAGAGCTAAAAACAAACAAACAGACAAACAGACAAAAAAAACACCCCAAAACAACAACAATAAAAAAAAAAAACTAAGAAATTGCCACTTGATACGTTACATACTGTCATCATTGGAAATAGTTGTTCAAGTTACAAAATTAAAGAATACAAAGTAGACATTCAACCAATGAGACTTTTTTTCTTTTTCTTTTTCTTCTAAATTTTCTCTCAATTAGTTTATTATTGGTGTACAGGAATGTTATCAATTTTTGAGTGCCGACTTTGTATCCATGGTATGTAGAGAACATACCATGTGCAGCTGAGGAAAATGTGTATGCTGATGTGTATGCTACTGAATCTAGTTATTAAATCTAGAAGTATTTATTCATGTATTTATTTATTTTTGCTCTGTTTTGAGACAGGGCCTTGCTATGTAGTTTAGGCTGGCCTTGAACTTGTGGCAATCATCCTGCCTCAGCCTGGTGAGTACTGAGATTACAGGTATGCGCCACCATGCCTGGCAAATCTAGAAGTCTTTTGGTGGAGTTTTTGGGGTCTTGTAAGTAGAGCATCATGTCATCCACAAATAAAAATTTAACTTCCTCCTTTCCTATCATTATTCCTTTTCTTTCTCTTGTCTAATTATTCTGGCTAATGTTTCCAAAACTATATTGAATAAGAGTGGTGACAGTGAACATCCTTGTCTTGTTCCTGATGTGAGAGTGAAAGCTTTCAGTTTTTGTCCATTTAGTATGATATTGGTTGTTAGTTTGTCATACAGAGATGAAGACCTGACTGAGATAAAGGCCATCTATGCCAATTTTTGTGTAGAGTTTTTTTTTTAAAATCATGGGTGTTGGAATTTGTTCAGAGCTTTTCCAACATCCATTGAAATGGTCATGTGGTTCATGTTCTTGGCTCTGTTAATGTGATATATTATATTTATTGACTTACATATGTAGAACGATCTCTATATCCCTGAGATAAATCTTACTTTGTCATGAATGTAATCTTCTTGATGATTTGCTGCATTTTTTTGGGGGGGTATTTTATTGAGGATTTCTGTGTCTATGTTCATTAGGGAAATAGGCCTGCAGTTGTCTTTTTTTGGTTAGATCCTTCTCTAGTTTTTGAATCAGGGCAATTCTTACCTCCAGGAATGAATTTGGGAGTATTGCTTCCCTTTGAATTTCATTAAACAGCTTGAGAAGTAGTGACATTAGCTCTTCTCTAAATGTCTAGTAGAATTCAGTAGTAAATACATCAGAACCTTGGATTTTCTTTGTTGGTAGGCTTTTAACTGCATCTTTAATTTTATTGTCTGATATTGGTTTATTTAGAATTTCTATGTCTTCTTGGTTCAGTTTTGGAATTCATGTGTATCTAGGAATCTGCCCATTTACTCTGCATTTTGCATCCTATTACAATAAAGACTCCTGAAGTAGGTATTGATGGTCTGGATTTCTTCAGGATATGTTGTGATTTCACCCTTTTCATTCCTAATTGCATGGATTTAAATATTTTTTCCCCTTTTTTGATAAGGTTGGCTAGACGTTTGTCAATTTTAACATTTCAAAGCACCAACTCTTCGATTCATTGATTCTTTGTATCATTTTCTTTGTCTCCACTGCATTAATTCCTGCTCTGATCTTTATAATTTCCTTCCTCATACAAGCTTTGGGTTTGGGTTGTTCTCCTTTTTCTAGAAGTTTGAGGTTCAACATTGTTTATTTGAGTTCACTAGTTTTTCTAATATGGGAATTCATCACTATAAACTGTCTTAGCACTGCTTTCATTATGTCGCCTAAGTTCTAGTGTGTTTATTGACATTATCATTTAATTGTAGACACTGTTTAATTTCTTCTTTAATTTCATGTATGATACATTAGTTGCTCAATGTATGCCATGTTATTTCCACTTGTTTGTGCAGTTTTTGTGGGGTTTTTTTTGCTATTTATTTTTAATTTCATTGCACTATGGTCTGATAGTATGCATGGGAAAATTTCAGTTTCTTTGCATTCATTTAAGCATGTTTTATGAGCTAGTATGTAGTCTGTTTTAGAGAACATACCATGTGCAGCTGAGGAAACTGTGTATGCTGATGTTGTGGGATGAAACACTCTGTAGACACCTGCTAGGTTCGTTTGTGAAAAAGTTTGATTCAGTTCTGATATTTCTTCATTGATTTTTTGTTTAGTTGATTTGTCTATGACAGTATGGTACTGAGATTTCTCATTATACCTGTATTAGTGCTTATTTGATTTTTCATGTCTGTTACTGTTTGTTTTATAGAGTTGGGTGTGCTGTTATTTGGTGCACACATGTTTATGATTGTTATTTTTTCCTCATGGATTGTTCCTTGTACAAGTATGCTCTTTGTGTCTCTAAATCAGTTCAGCCTTTAAATTTACTTCTGTCTGCAGATAGAACAGCTACCCCTGCTTTTTTCCAAGTCTCTGTTCACATGAATTATTGTTTTCCATCCTTTGAGTTTCAGTCTATAAATGTCTTTTTGAGTTAAACATGTTTCTTCAATGCAAAATATTGGTGGATCTTGCTTCTTGATCCATTCTTCCAGGCTGTTTCTTTTGATTGGTGAATCAAGACCATTAACACTGATGGTTATATTTGATATGTCTTGACTTATACTTGTCATATTATTTTCCTATTGTTGATTCCTTCCCTCAGTTACTTGCCTTGTCTGGCGGATTCATTCTGTTGAGGTTCATGGAGTTGTAGTCTTTTTTTTTTCCTATTAATCTCTAGAACATTTTTTAATCTTAGAACATTTTGGAGTGCTGGTTTTGTGGTCATGTATTTCTTCAGGTGTTGTTTGTCATGGAAGTCTTTTATTTCCCCATCAATTTTGAAGAATAGTTTTTCAGGGTACACCAATATGGGTGGAGTAAAGTGCTTTACTCCAAGCCCTACTTGAAGTTTTGTGCTGAGAAGTCTGTTGCAATTCTGATGGGCTTTCCTTTATAAGTGATTTGTTTCTTTTCTCTAACAGTTTTTAATATTCTGTCTTTATCTTGAATTTCTGGAATTTGGACTGTTATCTCCCTTGGTGTAGACATTTTTTGATCATGGCTAATTGGAGTTCTCTATGCCTTTGTTATCTGTATGTCAAATTCTTTTTCCCTGCTTTGGAAGTTGTCTGCCATAGCTCTGTGAACAGGTTTTTTATGTTGTTTGTGCTATTTTCTGCTTTTTTGTTGACTCTAATCTGTCTTATGTTATTCTTCTTTGCATCATCTAGTTGCTATTGGATTAATTGCTCATGGTTCATTGCTATTTAACAAAATATGTCTTTTCATGATCTCTAAGTGCAAACCTGTCTTCTATATCTGATATTCTGTCCTCCCATTGGTTCATCCTACTTCCAATGGAATTTTTAATCTGGATATCTATTTGAATCTGTTTCATGGGTTCCATTTCTCTGCTATGTTGGGCACTCATAGTTTCCATCATTTTCCTAAGCTTCTTTTTTAAAAATCTGTATCTGCTTTAGAGTCACTAATCATGTCTTTTGTTATGGTCACCATCTCTGTAATTATCTGAGAGATTATTTCTGATTCAAGTTTTTCTAAAGCCTCATTCATCTTGTTTGTTGCTTCCTTAGTTACCACTTCAGAGAGGCCAGGTGGGTGGCTTTCCAATTGTTCCATTTCATTGTCCCCTGAGTTTGTCTTTGGTGAGCTGGAAGGCTGGGTTTACATCTTGCTTTTGTGTCTTCTCTTTTCAATTATTTTTTAGTTTAATTCTTCAGTTGATGCTGGTAAATTGCCTTTGGTGAGTAGCATTATTACTAGCATATAGAAGCTTCAGGAAATAACTACTTCTCGGAGATGTCTTCTTGGGGTATCTGGCTTTTGAGTCTGTTGCAAGGTCCTTACCCTTCTATTTACTGGTAATAAGGAGTTGCTGCCTACTTGCCTCAGTCCCTGGTTCCTTGGCATTAGCCTATAGTATTATTTATCACCTTTAGGGAATCTCAGCCTGAAAAAAGCAGATATTCAGAGAAAAGATAGCAGCAGCCCTTGGTCCCCAGGGAATTGCTTTCTTTTTTTTCTCACAGTTTCTCTCCTGAGCATATTGCCATGCTGACATCTGAGTTCTAGACTGAGAAACAGGTTAACTAGGGGTTGAGAAAGGAAAAATCAATAATTAGTATGAGCTAAAGGGACTATGAGGAAAGAGTGGGTGGGAAGTAGTAAGAGCAGATAGTGTACTTCCTTGAACAACTCCAGCAACTACTTCTGGCCCTGCAGGCCAGAGTTTGGGGATGCCCCAGCTTTAGTAACAAAATGAGTGAGTGAGAAGGATGCTTTATCTTCCTTTGTTTTTCAGAATGAGAAGTACAAAGTTGACTTTTACTTCTCATACTCCCTTGCCATGCATACTTAAACATAGGCATTCTTCTGACTCCCAGACTCCAAAGAAGCTCCACCTAGTCTTTTTCTACCATCATTAGTGGCCTGAGCAGCTCCTGGGAATGAGAAAATGTGTTGCTAGAGAAAAGTATAAGTTACAACATCATGCCCTTAATGACTCTGTCCCTTTGAGAACATTTACATAACAAATGATTGTAGTTGTCAGAAGAAGAGTTTCCCCATAGTTACATAACAGCCTTAATAAATCAACAATGGAAAGAGGTCTATACTGTGGTAATAGCTATTCCAAAGATTAAGGCACATCATTAACCTAGGATCCTTTTAAAACAGTCTTTGCTTCATAGCTGTAAGAGAAACAAGGCCTCAAACTTAGTTTCATAACAAGAAGAAATAGCAAACAAAGGTTCCAGCTAACAGTTTATAGCTCTTCTATTTTTCCCGCTTCTGGACTGTCACAGATAGTGTTAACTATCAACAACAAAAAACTCAGGATAGCTTAAAATATTGAAGAAAGTTCTGTCATGACTTACATAAGAGAAAGTGTTATTTGATTACCCCTAAGGAGAGTTCTGACTAGTCTATTTATATTTATAAACTTAAAACTATAAAAAAGACTAGTAAATAATAAAACAGAATAAAGCTAATCAGAACAGAACAATGAAAGTGATACAGGACTTCAAAACAAGAGAATAATAAATCAACAATGCCTGCCATAATGTCACTTGTTTTCTTCAAAATGGCTGTCCATGCCATCAAAAATAATAAAATCAAACAAAATGAAACAGAATAAAACCAATCAAAACAAAAGAATGAAAGTGTATTTTAAAGAGAATAAAATCAAACAAAATAAAACAGAGTAAAGCCAATCAAAACAAAATGGTGAAAATGATACAGGTTTTCAAAACATGATAATAAGAAATCAACGATGGTTACTATAATGTCTCTTGTTATCTTCAAAATTGCTGCCCATACCATCAGACATAATAAAACCAGACAAAACAGAACACAACAAAACCAATTAAAACAGAACATTGAATAAAACAAAACAATAAAATGGAACAAACAGTGAGAACAATATTGGATTTCAAAAACAAGATAGAGCTGGGGATTTAGCTCAGTGGCATAAGCACCTGCCTTGCAAAAACAAGATAGAAGGAAATCCCTCGTATTTACTATATTGCATATTGTTATCCTCTTGATAGATGCTCAGACTACTGGCTTTAGGCCTGCAAAGTCAATCAAACAATATAAGCATTAAGTTGTTTTGGTACCTCAATTCAGCCTGTCCTCCCAATCAGCCAGTTGCTTATGGAGTGGGGTGGGGTAGTGTTCTCGTCTAGCAGCCTGTGCATTGGTTGGCTCAGGGAAGGGTGAATTGGCTTCTCAATGCTCCTCCCAGGCCCAGTGTAACTTCTGCCAACTCATGGGAAGACCAAATTGGATTCTTATTGCTCTTCCCAGTCCCAGCATAGCTTCTACTGACTTATGGGAAGGGTGAATTACTTCTTGTTGCTTCTCCCAGGTCCAGCATTGCATGCACCAGCTCATGGGAAGGGCAAATTGGCTTCTTGTTGTTCCTGCCAGGCCCAGCATGGCTTGTGACAGCTCACAGGAGGGGCAAATTGGCTTGTTTATCCTTCCAGACCCTGCATGGCTTGCACTGGCTCATGGGAAGGGTGAACTGGCTTCTCGGGCCCAGCATATCTTCTGCAAACTTGCGAGAAGAGCAAATTGTTTCTTTTCCTGGGCTCTGCACGGCTTGTGCCAGCTCATAGGAAGAGTAAATTGGCATCTTGTTGCTCCTCCCAGGCTCAGCATGGCTTGTAACAGTTCACAGGAAGGACAAATTGGCTTGTTTCTCCTCCCAGGTCCTGTATGGCTTGCACTGGCTCATGGGAAGGGTGAATTGGCTTCTTGTTACTCCTCCCAGGTCCAACATGACTTCCACTGACTCATACGAAGGGCAAATTGGCTTGTTTCTCCTCCCTAACTTATGTTAATCTGTTTTAATAATTGGTTTAAATACCTGCAACTGTTTCATTAATGATTTTTTGAACTCATATCAAATTTTTCCTTTTAATTTTTTAATTTTTAATTATTTTATTTTTTATTTTTTGGTATTGAGGATTGAACTCATGACCTAGTGCTTGCCAGGCAGGCACTTATGCCACTGAGCTAAATCCCCAGCCCTTTTCCTTTTCATTTTTGCCCTTGTAAACTTTTGAGATTTTCCATGGAAAGACTCCTTTGAGACTTTCCATGGAAACTGGTTATATATGTGTTTTGAGAGGTAAACAAATTCACTTAAAACAGAGGATAAAAAACTGCTAGGTTCAAGGGTTACATATAACTTACAAATAATATCTTTAAATTTTGGTAACATTATGATTATTTACATTAGGGCAATAGGCATGTTTTTGTGTGTTAACTTTCAAATATATGTTCTAAGTTGGTTAATAGATAAATGGAAACTCATGATATTAGCCTGAATGCTTATTGTTCACATGGATTAATAGTAAGCTAGTATTTAAAATTGGTGACATGTTTTCATCCAGGCTGTTAGCCAATCAAGATAATATCTTAAAATTTTTTGGTTTACAAATGCAATGCCATTGTTTTCTGTGTATAATAACTTGAGAGTTTTTCTTGATTAAAGATACTATATGTATATACACATTTATCTAGCTATGTCTTAAAAATGTTAACTATGTTATGCTTTGGTTCTTGTGAGTTATCTAAAGTAATTATTTAAATAAATAAATAAATAAATAAATAAATAAATAAATAAATAAATGGCTGCCCCTTGGACTTGGGAAACTGCTGACCAAACTCCCTTCTAGTTGAAAAAGCAGTCACCTGAACCAATTCGCTTCAGTTTTCTCTTCTGATGGGTGACTCCTCTGTTTTTTTCCCCAGTATTTTACTGTGACACACCCTGACAAATGTTAGTAAAATATTCTGATATAAAAAAAAGTTGTATATAACTGAGAGGCTAAATTTTTGTATGTCTAAAACAATAAGGTTTTCTTAAGATATTAAAATGCTCTTGTTTAAACTTAGAAAACTAGATTAAAAAACAAAAGATTTTATAGTTTACTAAGATGACTTCTTGTGCTTCCCATTTTAGGCTTTTGGTTACTTAAGAAACTTAAGAGTTAAAGATTATTTAGGTGTTGACCTATAAAATAATCAATTTCAATAACCAGTTTATGATTGGCTAAATGAACAACTATTCTCTTAGTTTATGACACACTCCATATACCTGGGACAAAAGATGTATACACATCTGAAAACACAATATGCTGTGAGTCTAAGCTTTAAAGTTAAATTTACAGAGTTGTGGGAAGTGGTTGAACCACAGCTGTTGTAGTTTGTTTAAATGTCCCCCCAAAGCCTCATGCAGTCATGGAGGTGGCTGAATCTAGTGTTTGTGATTGTTCCATTGTCTAGTGCTGGGATTGACAGTGTGAGTGCTGCATCTGCGAAGGGGCAGTAGCCAGCATACAACATAATGGAGGGAAGGAGGTGCCTTCCTCCCTTTTTTCTGCTCTTTTACTCTTGTCATTTGTGGCCACCATGAATGGCTGCCCCTCAGCCATTCCACCCTGCCTTGGAGCCAGCTAAATATGGACTGAAACCTCCAAAATCTATAAGCTAAATAAACCTTTTCTTCATGCATTTTGTGTGTCAAGTATTTTGTCTTAGCCACAAGAGAAAAGTAACCAAGACAACAGCAAATTCCTTGAGAGTGGAACAAAGCCTGTCCTGAGGATATGGAATGCAATGCTAGAGGCAGATCATGTAAACAAGTTAACCTTTAGCTCAGGTGTATATCAACAGGTGTCTGGCCTTCATGTTCTTCTTTTTTAACTATAGTACAGACAACTTTGAGAATATTTTACTTTTAGTGTTCTCAATAAATGTTGGGACCTGGGATCCTGGGGTGCATTTTTGTTTTTCTTTCTTTTTTTTTTTTTTTAACTTTTTATAAATAAAGATGCTGGGGCTGGGATGACCCCTCCATCAGAGAGGTCAGATTCCCCCCAGTCCCAGATTTTCTTTTTGTGTCTTATTTCTTCCTAATCTCTTGTCACCCCACCTCAGGACCCTGCTGGCCATGCAGGTCACAGCAGAGTTACGGTCAGCAAGTTTAATACATACAAAATAATAAGTGCTCTCTTTTATACAATATATATTACATCTAACTCCTAGACATATAAAATGATCAAAAGTTTTAGCATCTTTAAATTTGGTTTTGCCATTGAAAACTTAATCTACATCTATTGTTTATCTTTGATTAAAATTGCTTGCTTTTTTTATGTACTGAGAATTGAACTGAGGACCTTGCTCTTGCCAGGCAGGTACTGTGCCACTGAGCTATATCCCCAGAAATGCTTACTTTTGATTAAATATTTTGTTATTACATAAATGAGTTTATAATACTGAGATTAATACTGTTTCCTAAACTTAGAATACTCTAAAGATGCCCTTTTAATTCTTGTACAGTTACAAACTTTAAACCTAGATTCCTTTAAGGAATCTAAATTTTGTCTTAAGAGTAAAAACCAAGTAAATATATGTAAGGATTTCTATACAAAAAGTAAAACTAAGTAAATATATGTAAAGACTTCTTTATGGGTATGACATTACTGATAACCTCATAGTATATTAAATACATTTGTGTTTCCCAAATGTGCAGGCCTTCAAAGAACATCATACTGATAACATTCAGACTAAAGTTGTTTTTGACGGTGAACTTTTTCAGGTTTATGCTTATGTGACTGTTACATGATAGTGTTATAATACTTGGATGTACCTAAACACTATACAATCCAGCCATTGCCACTCTAATATTTATAAATTGGGCATTAGTAACCTATAAAATATATCTATAAACAAGAGTATTATACTTAAAAGAAACTTTATTATTTTTTTTTAATTTGAAAGAGAATAAAACAAAAGGGGGCAGTACAGAGCAGATCAGAACAGGACAACATAGGCAACACAGTACTTTACATTAAGACAACTGGACATCAACAGTAGCTAACACCATATCTCTTACTCTGCTATAGTTGAGCATAGTTTCAATTACAATAATATCAAACATAACACAATAGTATAAAGCCA
>PVJX010042828.1:0-13963 GCA_004027295.1 Dolichotis patagonum | reverse complement strand
ATTGAATTTCTGGGATCTTGATTATTATGTGTCTGGGTGTAGCTCTGTTTGGGTTGTAGGTGGCTGGAGTTCTGTATGCTTCATACCTCTGCATATCATTTCTTTTTTCTATGCTTGGGAAATTTTCTTCAATAATTGCTGTGAATAGCCTTTGTAATTCCTCTGGTTTGATTCCTGCTTCTTCATTCACATACTTTATAGATCCTCTTGTCATCTTCCAGTCTTTGTATCTTTACTGCCTGCTCCCTTGTTATTTTTAAGAGATCTTCCCTTTCATTGCAAGCCTGTGTTCAATTTTTGATAGTCTATCTTTGGTTTCTTTCAAGCAGTTTTGCCAGCTTTCTATCGAGTCTTTAGTTTCCTGATAATCCCTTTGAATCTGCATCATGAATTTTAGGTTTTTTCTGAATACTTCGTTAAATTTTTCTCTCCATTTGTGTTCCTCCATGTTTCTGTCTATGTCTTCTTGAGAGGTGCCCAGCCCTTCTTTTATTAATCTACTTATCTGTTGTTTAATTTGAATTAATATTTCAGTTTTGGTCCCGCTTACGAGGTCCTGAAGATATCTCTTTATGTCCGCTAATGCTGTGTTTGATGTTGCATTTTTGCTCCCCTCAATCTCTTTTGTATTTACCTCCCCTGAATCAATGTTCTCAGGGTTGGGGGCTGGGAGTGTTTTCTTATTTCTCCCTTTCGTCATGTTTTTGGTTTCTTCCATACAAGTGTACAGTGTAATTCCCAGAACCTTTTCTTGTTGTTTAAGGCTCCTCTAGAGGGTGCAGGCTAGGAGCTTTAGCCCTCTTCAATAGGTTATCAGAGATTAGAGTTCACCCACAGGCAGTGTGCGCTAGCTCCTCCCTTCTGGGCCAGACAACCTTTGCAGGCCTTCACTGCATCAGTGTGCACTGATCTCAGGGAAGTAACCGGGTCCCCACCAGGGGCACGACCTAGTCCAAGCAGATTCCACCAATCTGCTCGGCAAGGGGAGCAACCAGCTGAAACCACTTCCTTATGGAGTTAGGGCTGTCCTGCCCAAATCCAACATGTCATCCAGTCGGTTTCCCCTTTCCCGTGGGAGGGTCTTATTCCCACACTCACCGCATCCCCGAGAACTGCTGGGCTCCCCGACCTCCGACCTCAGCGCGTCTGTGGTGGGAATTCACAGTGCCTCTGGGTGGGTCGTGTGCAGAGCTGGTCCCGGCGAGCTGCACGCAGGGCTGTTCAGCTCCGGGCTCCGGCGGCTCAAGCCAGTCGCTTCAGCGCAGATTGCTTGTTCAGGTCGGGCAGGAATTCAGGCGGCTCGGGGAGGGTGTCATGCTCGCTGATCTTATCTTCACTAATAGTAGCCCCAGGACCTCATATTTGAGCGATTTTTTGCATTTTAGTTTCTTCATGGGTTGTGAGAGTCTATCTCTCTCTGTTTGGGTCTCTCCAGGGTGTTTTATTCTGGCATTTGAGCTGTCTCTCTCAGAGAGGGTCTCTCTCCTGCTACCTACCAGTCCGCCATCTTGTCTCCAAACCTATTTTTTATAGTTAATATATATTAAAGGTTGTCCCAGACAACATATAATATGAAAATGAGTTATGAAACATGTCTATTCCTTTTATGAAATTTTTCTAAATAGTGAAAAACAGAGAGTAATACAATAAATGCCCACCAAGAACTAACAAATTGCAACTCTGTGTCATTTGCTTTGATATTTAACTTTCCCCTTAAAAGAAATAAATATTTCCTACTTGACATGGTGGTATATACCTATAATCCCAGTACTCTGGGAGACTGAGGCAGGACAGTCCTAAATTCAAACTCATCCTGAGGAACTTAGCAAGGCACTATTTCAAATGTAAAGAAAGGGCCGGGTGCAGGTCAGTATGCAGTACCACAGTCAGTATTTTCAATAAAAGTAAAGCTCTTTCTTTTGTTTCCCAGTCCATTTCCTCTTCTTCCTATTTCAGAGGCAATCACTGTCATGAATTTGATATGTATCTTCCCTTTCAATTTTTTTTTTTTTTCTCTAAGACAGACTCTTGCTATGTAGTTCAGTCTGACCTTGAACTCTGTGTGGCCCAGGTTGGCCAGCAATCTACCTGCCTTGGCCTCTCAAGAGCTACCACACCCACCACCATTCAGATTTTTATATTTATGTTGATACTAGTTATATAAGTATTTTTGTATGTACTTTTCAAATTCACATAAAATTATCACACTGCAAGAGCATTATGAAGCTTGCTTTCTTCCTTTACATTTTGAGACATAACCTTCATGGAATATTTAAATGAAGTTAAAGAAACAAAAAAAGTTCTCACATTCTGATTACCAAATGGAAGTTGATCCATCTCCATTGATAGCTTCCTGTTAATCTGCTGCAATGTTTGATCATCCAAATGTGTTCAAAGACACTTGTAGAAATTTCAATTCTAGAGAGTGTGTGCATTAAATCTCATTGTAGATTTCTAAGTAAAATGGCCAAAAACTTAGGATACCAAATACCTTTGTTCTGCTTTTGATTGTCTTATTTGATTTGTCATTTTTAACAGTTTCATCACGGGGCCAGCTGTAATCCCAGGGTACGTCTCTGCTGATGTGAATAGTGTGGTACTGGTTTTAAATGGAAGAGAGAAAGCGAAGGTCTTGTATGCCACCCAGTGGTTACTTTATGCACAGAACTTAGTGCTGTCTCAGAAACTCCAGCATGTTGCTGTTGTTCTGCTTGGGAATGAGCACTGCGATAATGACTGGGTGGCCCAGTTCCTCAAAAGCAACGGAGGCTTTGTGGAGCTGCTGTTCATAACGTACGACAGCCCGTGGGTTAATGATGTGGATGTTTTCCAGTGGCCCCTAGGAGTAGCAACGTAAGTATCAAATGTGTTTAAACATTTCTAGACTCTTGAGACATGAATATCTGAATCAGGAAGATTGTGTTGTAAATTACAGTATATGCAGTTTTTCTGGGATCAGTGAGCCAGAGACAATCTTTTCTAAATATGAAACATGAAGTGTTGTCTCATGCTTCAGTGGCAATACTTTTAGAGTATTTTATCCTTTTATAGGAGAGCAGATGAGTTACTTTTTGTGTTTTAAAACCCCAACAAGTACCTTAAAGAGATGTTTAGTGAAGAATTAATGATAGTAGACAGTATATAACTCATAGTTTAAACTTAGTTTTAAGACAGTGTTATAGCAAGAGGATATTATACCCTTGGATATGGAATTGCTGCATTTGCACAAATCTTTTCTATAAAAGGTTCATTAAATTATAACTAAGGTTTTCTCAGTACGGTCTTGCCCTGCTATAAAATGGAACACATGCCAGGCACAATAATGTACACCTGCAGTCCCAGCCCTTTGGAAGCTGAGAGGAGGATCTCTGTGAGTTCAAGCCCAACCTGGGATACATAGTGAGTTCAAAATCAGCCTGAACTACATAGTGCATGCCTGTCCAGAAAAAGGGAGGATTGAGGATTTAGCTCAGTGGTTTAAGTGCCTGCCTGGCAAGCATGTGGTTGTGAGTTTGATCCCGAGTACCAAAAAAAAAAAAGGAAAACATATTTTATCTATCTGATAGTAAAAGCTTTTTAATGAAAAGCAATTCAATGTTAAGACAAGTTGCCACTAGTACAAAAAAACTCCTGAAGACAGGGGGTTTTTTTCCCAACTTTTATTGACTATTCCATCTACGGAGCCTAAAATAGTACTTGCACACAGTAGGCATTCAGTAAGTATTTGGTGGGTGGACAAATTGTCTCACTGGCATGATTTTGAATCAGATATTCAATATTCATTATTCTGTCACTGATTACCCAGATGTAGTTTTAGACTACTGCCTAGTTAAGCTGTACCAGTGTCACCAGGAAAGCATGCTTTGGAGACACATTCCCAGGCCTATTTATACAGTATCCTGGACTCAATAAACTTGTAGTAGGACCAATCATAAAGAGCTTATTGAGTACATCCTGTTGAAAGTCCTTGCAAAATCTATTCTTTGAGAAAAGACCATATTCGTAAAATGGTTTGAAACATTTTACTTTTTCACAGTAATACTCATATCTAATTCATACAGTATAAAATAGAAACTCATGCTAATTCTGCTATTGCTGTACTAGACCAACATATTTCTGAAAGATAAGTAGTTATCAGCTAGAGGCCATCTTGCCTCCTTCCCAGTAGGTATTTAACAATGTCTGGAAAAATGTTGACTGTCGAAATTGAAGGAAGGAGATTGTCACAACTGGCAGCTGAGGAGTAGAGCAGAAATGCTGCTAAATACCCACAAAGTATAGGGCAGTCCCCGCAGCAGAAACTCCTGCCCCAGTGTTAGGGATGCTGAGTTTGGAAACCTTATGACAGGCTAATAGTCATTTATAAATTTTGTTCTCATGTGAATGTAGTTATTTCAGACACACAGGTTGATCCTTCTTACAGATTCTCATAAGAACAGGGCACTTGCAGTAGGCCTGCCTTATGTGGCATAACAGGTTTTTGTTTGTTTGTTTGGTTGGTTGGTTTTTAGATAAGGTATCTCTATGAGTTCAAGCTGACCTTGAACTCATTGTACCCCAGACTGGCCTCAAGGTCACAGTGATCGTCCTGCATCAGCCTCCCAAGTGCTGGGGTTACAGGCTTGTGCCACCACACCTGGCTGGGTTTTTTAATTTATTTTAATCTATTTGAAAAGATCGTTTTGGGGAGCTCTTTGCTATGGTAACATATATTCTATAATCTTTCTCTTTTTTTCTTTTTCTTTTGTTTAATGGACAAATGATTAAGTCTGTGGGATATAATATAGTATCTTGGTGTGCATTTGCAATTTATAATGTTTAAATCATGCTAATAAATCCAGCAGTTCACATACTTACTGATTTTTGTGGTAAAAATATTTTAAAATCTTTTTTTTACCAATTTTGAAGTATAAAATGCATAGTCACAACTGTTTATGTTAGATTAGTAAAGCATATTCCTATGTGAAACTTCATACCTTTGATCAAAATCTCCCTTATTAAAATTAGTCAGTAATCTTCCCATTACCAGACTGAAACATTGCTTAAACTATCATCAGTGTGAAAGTAGATAAACCTTTATATTTTGAAGGTCATACCTAACAACTACAAATGAATAATACGAGTTATAAAAATAAATGGATATTTAATTGTTTAAAAAAATTATTACAATAAAGGACACATTGCCATTAACTTCACTCAGAACATTCCCCTCACTTCAAACACACTTACCTCTTCAGTGCCACTTTCTAAAGCAATTCTGTAAGTCCTCTTTCATGAGTGTTTTTAGTTGTACTATGGTAGCTGCCTCAAGTGTCCTGAATCAGTTGAAAACATTTTCCTTTCATGATCATTTGACTTTGAAGAAGAGCCAGAAGTCACACAGTGCAAGATCCAGTGTGTAAGGTAGATGAGAACACACAGTGATGTTTTTACAAGCCTGCCCTTCTATTAGATGGCACTCAGCAGCAGCATCCACTGTATTTTTTTTAATCACATTTTATGAAGACACCAAAAAAAAGAACTACTTGAAACAGTGGCAAGAACAATGCAGTAAGTGTGTTTCATGCAGTGGGACCGACAGTATTTTGAGTGGGATTAATAGCAATGTGTCTTTTACGGTAATAAAATTTTTTCAAATTATATGTTCACTATATATTTTGATTGTACCCTGTAGACATTAAAGAATGCCAAAACAAAAGACTTTAGGCATGAAGTCTTTATGACATTTTTGTAAAGAGATACCAATGTGAGAAAAGTTTTAAATCAGTAAATTCAAAAACTTTTCCAAAATAAGTTACTTATCCAAAGAAAATTATAACATAAAATTTGGTAATCATATTTTAAGTCTTTTCTGTATACATAGTGCTACCTAGGAAGTTGGGTTATGAAAATTTTGCCAATCCCATATCATGTAATAACTCATGTACTTGTTTTTATAGATACAGGAATTTTCCTGTGGTGGAAGCAAGTTGGTCCATGGTGTATGATAAGAGGCCATACTTATGTAACTTCTTAGGAACTGTTTATAAAAATTCATCTAGACAGGCACTAATGAACATTTTGAAACAAGATGGGAATGATAAGCTTTGTTGGATTTCAGCAAGAGAACAGTAAGTTCTGTGTTTTCTTGATTCATCTATTTTGTTCTCCAGTCTGAGAGTAGCTTTATATGCAAGCATAGAAGGTTTTAAAGAGAAAGTTTTAACTCTATTTATACCATTCTTTCCCCAGAAGATACATTGGTAGTTAAAGCTGTGAGAGGACCTTGCCTGTATAGGTGTTCATGGAGTGCGGGAAGTACTGGGGGTTAAACCCAGGGCCTTAGTGAAATACAGCCCATTTCATTTTTGGAGACGGAGTCTTGCCACGTTGCCCAGGCTGGGCTCAAATTTGATCCTCCTGCTTTAGTCTCCCAGAATGCTAGGATTACAGGCATGTACCATTATACCCAGTTTCATTTTTTTTAATCATAGAAGATATTCTCTTGTATGTATAACTCCCTACTCTATTATAAATGTAACCATTATATTCACCCCACATTTGTTAAGGAAATGCTGTATACCAGAAACTCTTACCCATGATAAATACAACGGTGAACAAAACAGTCCTTGCCCCACTGGCACTTCTGTGCTTACTGAAGGAGGCAAACAAGTGAGAGGCATCAGAAAATGATACATGCCATGAAAAAGAAATTAAGCAGAAAAAAGGAATGGCAGAAGAAAGGCAGAGAAAGGAATGGGAGTTGGGGACAAAGCAATTGCTGTTTTCAAATACAAAGGAAGATATTAGTTAGAAAGTAACATTTAAGCACAGTGCTGAAGAAGGTGCAAAGGTCAGCCCTGTGTTTATTAGGGAGAAGTATTCCAGACAGAGGAAAGAGCAATTGCAAAGGCCTTAGGGCAGGAGTGTTGTTACTAGGTGGGGCCCGGTGCAAAGCACCAAGGTTTGTTAAAGGAATACTCTTATTCTTATAACTCCCCCATTCCTTTGAGCCTGAGATAAGTGGGCATCTTCCTTGCTTCTTAGTCTTCTTCCAGACCATTCTTTCCTTTCCCTACCTAACACCCCCAGTTTTCAATCTCATGCCAGCAGGCAAAATTGCCATTACAAGGATCATAATCTGATCCTTGAGCTTCTCCCACTAGTTCCCTGAAGAGTATAACTCCTGGTATACTCACCCTGTCTCACACTAGCTTGGTCTTAATTCTTGGTGACTGAAAAATCTAGGTGTGGTTTTCCCATCACCTTGGTCTTTCATTTCTTTAACTCCTCTCCTCCAGTGAACTGACCGCAGGCATTTCCTGTCATACTCATTTTCTACATCTTTTCATTATGCATGGACATCTTAGCATGACCTTAAATTCCAGCATCTGTCTATGGCTCTGTAACCACCATGTCTCGACCTTCTAGCTCATTCATGACTGAACCTGAAATGTCCCATAATCATATGTTCCCCTTGGCCATGTCTTCTTTCACTCTCTAGAAAACTGTTTCATGCCTCTTCTCTCCTCAACTCTTTAACACCTCTTCCCCTAGTCTCTCTTACTTTATGAGCTATTGCTTGTTTCACTAAGAGAAACAAAGGAGACCAGTTTTAGTCATAACGAGCTCTCAGCTTCTGCCCTTGTCCTGTGTGGTGTGTTCTTAACACAAAGCCAGGTTGAATATGATGAAACCAAGGTCAGGTCATTGACCGAAATCCCCAGAACCATTCAGACTTTGTCTTCTACCAATCCCCTTGGCTCCTTTCCTTCAGCCACCCCGTCCTCCTGCCTGTTCTTGAACCCCAGTGCTGTTTACTTGGTCTCCTCCCACATTATGTTCCTTCACCTCCACCTGTGTCTGTGCTCACAGACCACTGAGTGAAACATCCCCTAGTCACCTGTTTCAAATCACAGCCCTGAGGCCTCTGAAATTCTCTCCCCATTTTTGTTTTATCTTTCTGCATGACATTTAATACCCTTAGAAAACTTCCTGATTTGATTAGAACCAGAGTACAACTTCCATACACGAAGAGAGAACTGGGCATTTGGAAAATAGGCGTTGAATTAATATTATTTATTCAGGAACTTAATGAATACCACCATGTTTTTGAAATAAGCAGCTATAAAATGTTCAGATTTTTAAATATTTTTAAGAAATCTGTTTAGCTATCATCTCTGATGTTTTTACCATTTTCTATAACTGACATTAAAAGATAAAATATCTCCTTTCACAAAAGATACGCTTCCTAAAGTAAAAATCTACAGTTGTTTTTTCTGGTATTCTAGGTGGCAGCCTCAGGAAACAAATGAAAGTCTTAAGAATTACCAAGATGCTTTGCTTCAGAGTGACCTCACGCTGTGCCCGGTGGGAGTCAACACAGAATGTTACAGAATATATGAGGCCTGCTCCTCTGGCTCTGTCCCTGTGGTGGAGGACGTGATGACGGCCGGCAGATGTGGGAACACATCTGCTCAACACCATGCCCCTTTGCAGCTGCTCAAATCCATGGGTGCTCCCTTCATCTTTGTTAAGAGCTGGAAGGAACTTCCTGCTATTTTAGAAAAAGAGAAAATTATAAATTTACAAGAAAAGATTCAAAGAAGAAAAATGTTACTTCAGTGGTATCAACACTTCAAAAGAGAACTAAAACTGAAATTTACTAACATTTTAGAGAGGTCATTTTTAGTGAATAATAAAGATTAGCTTAATATGGTTTTATTGGGGTTTTTTTAGACAGATTCTCACTGTGTAGTTCAGGCTGACCTTGAATTCACTATGTAGGCCAGGCTGGCCTTGAACTCATGGCAGTTCTCCTGCATCAGTGTCCCAAGTTCTGGGATTACAGGTTCACACCACCACAACCAGCTAATCTTTTGAGATAGATGTGATTTTTATAAATCATTTCTAATGCAGAGTGTATGGATATGTATGTGTGTATATGTGTCTGTGTGTTTGTAAATGTTCTTTAAAGTACCTTGGGAAATGCTGGGTTATGTATGTAACATTGACCGAGTACCCTTCTTGTTGGACCAGAGAAGTGTACAGGCTAAAAATGAGGGCAAGATATTACTCAGCTTCATTTCTACCAAGTTGAATGATTAACTTTTACCAACTTTCCTCACCCATTTAAACCCTCTATGGCATAGTGGTTACCAGGAGCTGGAGCATTTGGGTGGGTAGATTTAAGGATCAACGCTATTCAGAGAAGACAAAATTTCAGGAAGAATAAGTTAATAAGCTCTATTATACAGCACAATGACTATTAATATAGCCTTAAAATGCTAAGAATGGATATTAAGTGATAACTGCATGAGGTACAGTAGTATATATGTTAATTAGCTAGATACAGTCTCTCCACTGTCAGAGATAGTAGTGCACATGTATAATCCAAGCTGTATGGGAGGCTGAGGCAG
Source organism: Dolichotis patagonum (assembly GCA_004027295.1). NCBI lineage: Eukaryota > Metazoa > Chordata > Mammalia > Rodentia > Caviidae > Dolichotis > Dolichotis patagonum. The sequence continues at coordinate 4,565 of PVJX010042828.1, read as the reverse complement.
GAGGATGACAAGTTCCAGGCCAGCCTGGGCAATTGTCTCAGAAAGGGGTAAGGATATAGCTTAGTGGTAGACCACTTGCCTAGCATGCAGGAGGTCCTGAGTTCCATTCCCAGTGCAGCCAAAGAAAAAAAAAGGTACACAATAAATAGTTCATGTGCTAATTTAACTTTTCATTCTGGGAAAGCACCATTATATAGTTGAAATCCTGCACTTTCAGACACAGCTACTAAAGCCTACACACAGCCCATCTGGTGGTACCACAGAGGGCAGTACCACCCTGTCCTTCACAACCTGAGCACACTGCTGCTTAACTAGGCAACCTTCCCTATGATCTCTATGGCCATCTCCCACCAGTCTGAAAGGTAGGGTGACCCCCAGGGACCTTGCAGTGAAGTTGTTTTGTGACTTCTAATTTGCAGAGAGTAGCTCAGTCTTAATAAACTTCCAAAAATGGCTTCAGATTACTTAATTATGGGCAGATAACTGGTAGAAATTAGTATATAATCAGAGGAACTGGGCTGTCAAGTTAGTGAAAATAAAGATACCAGAATTTAAGACTGGAGGTACATCTGAAGAAGGCAAGGCCTCAAGGTAAAGTCACAGTGGCCAGCCTTGCATACTTTCCTAAGGGAAAAGCACAATTTGAGACTACTGTAATTAGTACCACCTAGTCCATTTGTAATGAAGCATTTGAGAAAGTGAGTCAAGAAACAAGTGAGTTTTATTTTACAGCTGCAGTGGTCAGTAGCAAATGAAAGCAGTTAAAGCTACTGACCTTGCTTTTTTTATTGTTTATATACTCATGTATGAGTTCACAAACTTGGGGTTACTATGGATACCACTTTTGGAGCACCATCATTGCTTTGGAATGTAAGACTTTACACATTTGGTTAATTGACACAGGATTATAGGCACTGGGTAGTTTGGTCACCTTGAGATAAAACCATTTGTTCCTCTTTCTGCAGTTTTTATGGCCAATTAAAGGAGAAGAGGAGGCCTTTTGGGGATTGGGCCAAAGTTCATTTGCTACTTAAAGTATAACTGCTAGGTAAGCATCTACACTATCATCTATAGGCTATAAAATAAATGAAGTTTTCAAGACTGGGGGTTGGAGGTTTCAAAGAGAAAAGGGCAAAAAAAAAGAAAGCACATAGTGGGAATTATGAATGCCCTACACATTAAAGTCAAGATATGCATCAGGCTCCTGAGTGGGTGAGCAGAACACCTGGACCCATCCCTTGCCCAAACGTCCCTGTTCTAGAAGTCATAGGTCAACAGGGTTAACGATGTCAGCCATATGCCCTTCTAGGTGTTGTGCTTCCCTATTGGACCAGTATTAGCCAAGTGGCTATACTTGTGATCCTGCAGGTTGATGGCAGTTTGACCCATATGGTATCCACATTGCAACTTTGCTGTGCAAATTATCCCTGAGAAAGGGCCTTGATGGCAGCCCACCCAAGATTCTTTCTGTATCAGGAGTTATTCCTAATTCCCAGTAAACCTTTCCTACTCTTAATCTCCATTGTCCTTTGGAATTCATTCTTTGATTTCAGAGGACACAAATTCTGCATATCTGACATCCACCAGGTTGGGAGTTAGTACATTTTCCCTATGTCAATACCACTGCCAAGTATGGGAGTCACTGAAGTGGATTTCTTTTTCAACTATGGCTAGCCTGCTGCATGCAAGATAACACTTTCAAAGTAAAACCCCACTCACAATAACCGTGGCTTTGTGATGGGGATAGTGCTGCTCCACATTGTTTCTCCCTGAAGCTGCAGACCCTCTCTGGACATACCTTACATTGAAAGAGGCAAGACCCCCTACCCCAGGGTGTCAAACTGTCTTACTTGTTTCTCTAGCTTGTCTTCAGTTTCTTGTTCCTTGGGCTCAATCAGTCATTTTGCTGGCTTATTACGTGTTATCTCAGAGAATCATTAATTGAAGAATTCTCAAGGCTGTTCTATAGTTTAACTCCTGAAAAGTCAGGGAACAATATCATTGTTTCTTTTTCTGGTCTCATCATCACATAAATGGTCATAAATATTGCCCCATACTTTCTTAGATCTTGAGTTCCCAGAAGTATATCCCTTTATCAGAAGGATAAAAGACCTAGCTTTGTCATCACACTGGAGATGAGGGATGCCTGCCCAAGTGTTACCCAATTCTAAGGGCACACACTCCACTGATTCCTCCTGCTAAAGGCAAAAGGATAGACCATTTTACAAAGCATGAAGAATGGCATGAGGTAGAGACCAGCCAAGACCACCTGGCTTGTGTAAAGGCAACATGGCATAGACTTTATAGTGCCTAGATATAAGCAGATAGATGGTGAAATATCCATCTGTAGGGAGAAGAGAGCAATAGGCTTTTTTAAAATAGGGCTTGAAAGAAGACAAGGAACTTTAGGCAGGAAGATCTTAGTAAACATCAGTGGTCAAAGTTCTCTGGATGTTTCATGCCTCAGTGGGCAAAGTCCTTGGGGTGTCTTCTGTAAATATTTGGGTGTCTTCAAATGTCCAGAATTTTGGAAGATTTTGTGCTCCATCTACTGTCTTTTATGACATCCTGCATTTGCCAAGGGCACAGGTGCTGAGTTGAGAACAATGCCTCTTCTGGCAGACAAGTTAGTACTGGGAGAATCATGTCCGAATTGAGCCTTACACAGGAAAGGTGCTGGCCGTGTTTTGTTTTCTTTTTTCTAAAATGGATGATACCACCCAAGCCTCTCTCCTTGAGTAAGTGCCATTCGCATACTGCGGGGTCAGAGAACCAGGCCTCACAAGGAGGTGATCCCTGCCTGGAAACCAGTGCCATGCGTGGACCGCAGCCGGAGTAGGGATAGCCAGACCCAAACTTCTCTATGTGAGTCAGTGCCATTCACAAACTGGGGGAGTAAGTCTTCACCAGGAGGTGATCCCTGCTTGGAAATCATATCATTTTCATTGTTTTCTTGGGTTGGGCTTTATTGTCTTTTGTTTTGTTTATGTTAAATCTGATGGCATGAGCAGCTATTTAAAACATGGCAAGACATGGTAGCCACTTTGGATTTACTATTAGCTTATTTGAAGCCCTTTATTGCATTCATTGTTCTGTTTTTATTGTTTCTACTCTGTTCTGTTCTGTTCGATTTTTACTATGAAAGTATCTGCAACTATTTTGAAGACAACAGAAGGCATTATGGTAACCGTTGTTGGTTGTGTAAGATTTTGAAGTCCTGTATCACTATACTGGTTTATTTTGATTGGTTTTATTCTGTTTTATTTTCCTTGGTTTTATTCTCTTTAAAATTAAAAAAAAATTAAACTGGGTAATATATTTTTCCTAAAAATACTCTAAAACTTATGATGGTTTCTCAAGGGTTCACAGTCTGGTAGAGTAGATAATTACATAAGTACTTACAAACTGCATGAAGAATTCCACTAGATGTTTATAAAGAGCTATGGAAATTTAGAGAAAGTACTGTTTAGAAGCATACCTGGTGTACTTGTCCTGCGTGGAATTTAAAGGGTGAACAGTTATGGTTGCATCTTTCAGTACCAGTGAAAGGACAGTGGGCACCTTTGGGATTTTTTGTTGTTGTTGTTGGGTTTGTTTGTTTGTTTATCTCCTTTGAGGTCAATCAAGACTAAAAACTTCCAGGCATGTTGGTTCAGGAAATCAGAGATAATAGAGGAGAGGAGAGTAAGGTGCTCAAACAACTGCCTATGGATCTACAAAACCACAAGTCAATGCAGATGGGGTTTCAGATAGTTCTATGCAAGGCATATTCCAATATCCCCTGTGGATACCTAAACAGACGGTACTATATATGCACAAGTATGTTTTTTTATATCCATATTAAAATTGAGAACTTTCAGCTTTCCTCTTAAAGGAAGTAGTCTATAACTTTTCTTTATCTTACCCAGCTTCTTGTTGGCCTGTATCACTACTCTTGCTCTCTGCAGCCATTATTAAATAACAGAAGAGTTACTTAAACAAACTACTGCAATACCGTGGCAGGTGATCTGACAACTGAGGCCACTCCTCAGTGACCAACACAGGGGAGCAGACACAGCACGCACATGCTGGAAAAGAGGTGATTCATGTCCTGGGAAGGACAGAGTGAGACTATAACACTGCTCCTTAGAACAGTATGCAAATTAAAACTTAGACAAAAAAGAGATATACTATTGATCTATAAAATAATTTAAATAATTGAAATTATTTGATTAAATAAATTAATTAAAATAATTGAAAGCCATAACTGGCAAGCAGGAATTCCAAAAATTTTAATATAGTGCCAATAATTTCTACTATAAGTCCTTTGAAAATATGGAATAATTATTTTTTATAATTTTATTTAAAGAGAAAAAAAACAAAACAAAGAATAAAGGGTAGCAACAATACAGTATTCCAAGGAAAAAAGGAAAAGAACAACAACAAAAAAAACTAAAAAAATTATTGCTTGACAAATTACATACTGACTTCTTGGAAATAGTTGTTCAATTTACAAAGTTAAAACATGTAAAGTAGACATTCAAACAGTGAGACTGTCAACAGTTCTGCTCCACAATCTGACAAAA
>PVJX010042827.1:0-13969 GCA_004027295.1 Dolichotis patagonum | reverse complement strand
TGCAAGAAACATATTTCATTAAAAAAAAAAAAAGAAATCTGTGGAGACCACCTCATGGGACCCAGGAACTGTGCCAGTGATGCACGCGGGGCCAGGCTAGACCATGGACCTTCCCATGACCCCTGCCTTCCAGGCAGACCACCTCACAAAACCTGGGAACTCCAGCCAGTAGTGTGGGTGGGGCCAGGCCAGAACTGGGCCACTCCCGTGTCCCCAAAGTACTGGCCACCCACCTCAGGACCTAGGAACTCCAGCCCACAACACGTGCCCCTGCAGTCCCACCGCTGCTATCAGGGACCCCTGCACTCCTGGAACTAGTATTGCTGTTGATTTTTGGCTCCCACAACACCTCCCAGAACCTTGGACTCCAGTGGATTAACCATGCAGTATCGAGGGGAGACTCAGTAACCCCTCATCCAAACAGAAAAACTCAGCAGGCTTCTATCAGTGAGGTGAGTTTACCCCTAAAATAGGAATGGAGTTTGCCACCTTTGGTGGGTAAACAGGAGCAATCAAAGCCCCCTCCAGAAGTAGGCCATTAGTGATCTTGGCAAGTAGGTGGGTGAGTCCTCCCTCAACACAGACTATCAGGCAGGTTGAGGAGGGGGCCAGTAAGGCCTCCCCCAACCTGGAGAAAATTAAAGGGGACTGTAGCACACCCAGAGACATGGTGGGGTCCCAGGCTAGACAAACACTATAAACAGGGAGATCTGGTGACTGTGAACAATCTGAAGACATAATAACAGCAGGAACTAGGTGCTGATTTCCATCAGTACTCCTAGGTTTGTCAGCCTAGGAAGAACAAAGGACTCACCTAACAGGCCCTACAGGGAGAATGGCCCACCACTTCATTGTGGGACCCAGCAATTGGACAAACATCAGCCTTACAGTAGGACCCCAAGATACACACCACCAACAGTTGACACTAGTGGGACTGAAGAACAAAATATTAACCCAAAAGGGGAAAATGGCAAAACAGAAAAGTAAAATGCAATCTCAAACATCTAGTCCATCAGGAGCAAGTACAAAAGACATTGAAATAGAGGACTTCAAAAGAAACACACCAGAAATCTCTGAAAAGATAGCAAGTGAAATAAAAAACAACTCCATGAGGCTATAGAGGAAATCTAATCAGAAGTAATCTCTCATGTAAAGACAGAAATAAAAACCTTAGTAAAGGAGTTGCTCAGCACAGCTAGAGAAGAAATAGATTTTTTTTAAAATGTACAGGAGCATGGGAAACTGATTGAAACCTTCAATGAACAATATAGAAAACAAACAGAATTCATCAAAAAACTCAAGGAGACATCCAAGAAGCAAAAACTTCTATTGAAAGCCTACAAAACCATTTAAATGAAGCTGAGGATAGAATTTCAGACCTTGAAGACAGGATCACAATTAGCGATCACAAAAGGATAGAACTTTTAAAAATAACAAAGCAGCATGAAATGACAATCCAGCAGCTTCAAGATGATGTCAAGAGAAACAATATAAGACTAATAGGCATCAATGAAGATGCAGAAATCAATACAAATGAGATCAATAAACTATTCACAGAAGTAATAGCAGAAAATTTCCCAAATGTGGGGGAAAAATCTGATATGCAGATAATTGAGGCATAGAGAATGCCAAACAGTCACAACCAACATAAATCTACACCCAGACATATAATAATTAAGATCCCAGACATGCAGCATAAAAACAGAATACTAAAAGCTGTTACAAAAGACACAACTCACCTATCAAGGAAAGCCCATTAGAATCACGGTAGACTTTTCAGCACAAATCCTCAAGTCAAGATGAGCTTGGAGTGAGATATTTCAAGCTCTGAAAGAAAACAACTTTCAACCCAGACTGATGTACCCAGAAAAACTTTCACTCAAATTTAATGGAGAAACAAGATACTTCCATGACAAAGAACAACTGATGAAATTCACGTGGCGGTCCCCAAGAACTGCTGGGTTCTCCGACCTCCAAATTCAGCGTGGCTGTGGTGCGAATTCATGGTGGCTCTGGGTGGGTCATGTGCAGGACCAGTCCAGGTGAGCCACACGCAGGGCTGTTCAGCTCTGCCCTCCTGCGGCTCAAGCCAGTCGCTTCAGTGCAGTGAGTGATGGGAATAAGACCCTCCCACAGGAAAGGGGAAACCAACTGGACAATATGTTGGATTTGGGCAGGAGAGCCCTAACTCCATATGGAAGTGACTTTAGTTGGTTGCTCCCCTCACCGAGTGGATTGGTGGAATCTGTTTGGAATAGGCTGCGCCCCTGGCTGGGACCCAGTGAGTCATTACAAATTAATTCCCTGAGATCAGCACACACTGATGCAGTGAAGGCCTGCAAAGGTTGACTGGACCGTAGGGGAGGAGCCAGCACACACTGCCTGTGCCTGAACTTTAATCCCTGATAACTGACTGAAGAGGGCAAAAGCTCCTAGCCTGCACCCTCTAGAGGAACCTTAACCAACAAGAAAAGGGTCTGGGAATTACACTGTACACTTGTATGGAAGGAACCAAAAACATGACAAAAGGGAAAAATAAGAAAAAAAAACCCAGCCCCCAACCCTGAGAACATTGATCCAGGAGAGGTAAATGCAAAAGAGATTGAGGGCAGCAAAAATGCAACATCAAACACAGCGTTAGTGGACATAAAGAGATATCTTCAGGACCTCATAAGCAGGACCAAAACTGAAATATTAATTCAAATTAAACAAGAGATAAGTAGATTAATAAAAAAAAAGGCCAGGCACCTCTCAAGAAGACACAGACAGAAGAATGGAGGAACACAAAAAGCGAGAAAAATTTAATGAAGAATACAGAATAAACCTAGAATTCATGAAGCAGATTCAAAGAGATTATCAGGAAACTAAATACTCCATAGAAAGTTGGCAAAACTGCTTGAAAGAAAGCAAACATAGACTATCACAAATTGAATACAGTCTTGCAATGTGCAATCATGAAAGGGAAGATCTCTTAAAAATAAGAGAGCAGGCAGTAAAGATACAAAGAATGGAAGACGACAAGAGGATCTATAACTTAAGAATAAAGTATGTGAATGAAGAAGCAGGAATCAAACCAGAGGAATTACAAAGGCTATTCACAGCAATTATTAAGGAAAATTTCCCAAGCATAGAAAAAAGAAATGATATGCAGAGGTATGGAGCATACAGAACTCCAGCCAACTACAACCAAAACAGAGCTACACCTAGACACATAATAATCAAGATCCCAGAAATTCAATATAAGAACAGATTATTAAAAGCCATCAGAGACAAGAAACAGATCACCTCTAAAGGAAAACCCATCAAAATCATGGCAGACTTCTCGACACAGACCATCAGGTCAAGAAGAGCTTGGGGTGAAGTAATTCAAGCACAAAAGGAGAACACTTTCCAGCCCAGATTGATGTATCCTGCAAAACTCTCTCTAGAAATTAATGGAGAAACAAGATGCTTCCATGACAAAGAGGAACTAGGAGAATTTGTGACCACCAATCCAACCCTACAAAAAATACTGAAGGACATTCTAGGGAGATAGAACAAGAATAGGAGCATTTCAGGAACAGTGGCCGAGAGGCCTCAGTGAACAGGGCAGATAGTGGAGTGGAACAGAAATATAGACAACCAATGGCAGAAAAACAGAATAGGAGAAATAAGGCAGAGAAGATTGGCTGTAATCTCTAGTATAGATGGCCTCAAAATACTAACAGAGAGAAACACAGGCAGAGTAGATCAGGAGATAGGCTCCATTGAGATGCTCCATATAGGGAGGCAGTGGAACCCAAAACAGGCAGTGCACCCTATGGGAGTGAAAGGGGAGGAACTGTCTAAAAAAGGGAGGCAGAGGATATTGTTAATGGGGTAACAAGATTTAAAATTTACATTATTCTCACCACTCTGCTTGGATGGATTACATGCTGTTCCAGTTTGTCTACTTACACTAGACTTGAGGACATGGTCAGCTATCACAAAAATAAGAGGACATATTATGGTAATCATCCCTAATTTCCTATCAACTTAATCTGAAGCCCTTTATAACTTATACTGTCTTATTATGACTAATCTTATTTGAATCTGGTTTGTTAGATTGCTACTTTGTATTGACTGATTTTATTTAAATCTGTTATGATTGATAGCATCAAGTCTAAGAGTATAGGCAACTACACTGAAGTTGACAAGATTCACTAAGATACCCATTCTGGTTTGATTATTACTTGCTTTTGATGTCTTATAATGTCTCCAATGCTTTGTTTTTATTAATGTTGTTATATACTGCTGAGACATCATGGTAACCATTGTAGATCACCTAGTATTGCGATTTTATGTGACTTTTTTGCCTCATGCTTTTCTAGGAATTTTGTTTTATCTTGCTTTGTTTTTACCTCTAATACAGAAAGGTTAGATATACATTTAGAGACTCATGCATGTGTAGAGCTTATAAACAGTTTATAAGAACCAACTATATAACACATGTTGAAATGAACAACTACTTTGAAGAAAGAAAGACACTACAATACCCAGTGCTGATTCCATAATGTCATGATGTGAAATCCAGCAAAACTATCACTTTTTGTTCAAAGTGATTTTTAGCTTGCTTTGTCTTGTTTAAGTTCAACACATATGAAGGTATGGACAGCTGTTTTGAGGAGACTGAGAGATACTATGACAGCCATTCTTGGCTTCCCTAATGTCTAGTCTTGAAGATCTGAAATGCCTTCCTCGTCCTGCTCAGATAAATTCTATACTATGTTGTTCCATGTGGATTCCCTCTATGTGACAATATGGACAACAATTTTGGAAGAAAACAAGAGTCAATATGATAGAGAGTGAATATCTCCGATTGTCTAGCTTTGAAATGTATGTCTCTTACATTGCTTTCTTGTGATCTGCTTTGTTCTGTTTTGTTGTGTTTAATTTTACCCTTTTGATATAATTGCATGTATATTTGAGTGGGTAAGATGGATGACCATATTGCTGTTTTTGTCAGATCATGGAGCAGAACTGTTAATAGTCTCACTGTTTGAATGTCTACTTTACATGTTTTAACTTTGTAATTTGAACAACTATTTTCAAGAAGTCAGTATGTAATTTGTCAAGTAATAATTTCTTAGGATTTTTTGTTGTTGTTCTTTTCCTTTTTTCCTTGGAATTCCATATTGTTGCTACCCTTTATTCTGTTTTGTTTTTGTTTTTTCTCTTTAAATAAAATTTAAAAAAAAAGAAATAGGTTGACAGAATGGATCAAGAAACATGATCCCACAATATGCAGTATACAAGAAACACATCTGACCCAAAAGGAAACTCATAGATTAAAAGTCAAAGGATGGAAAACAGTATTGCATGCAACAGGAACCCAAAAAAAAGAGGGGTAACTATTCCATTTGCAGACAATGTGAACTTCAAACCTAAAATGATTAAAAGAGATAAAGAAGGTCACTATATACTCATTAGTGGAAAAATTCAAGAGGAAGAACTAACAATTATAAATATATATGCATCAAATACAGGAGCACCCAACTAGATAAGACAAATACTAATGGACATGAAAAACCAAATACACAAGAATACAATTATAACAGGGGACCTTAATACTCCATTGTCACAAAGAGATAGATCAACTAGACAAAAAGTCAGCAAAGAAATAATAGAACTGAATCATACCTGTGAGCAATTGGACTTAGTAGATGTTTACAAAGTGTTCTACCCAATCACATCAGAATACACATTCTTCTCAGCTGTGCATGGGACATTCTCCAAAATAGACTATATGTTATCCCATAAAACATTCTTAAGTACATGCAAAGGTGTTGAAATTATCCCATGTGTAGTATCTGACCACAGCACACTGAAATTGCAAAACCTGCCTAAATACATGGAAATTAAATAACAACCTTCTGAATAATGAATGGGCTACAGGTGAAATTAAAGAAGAAATAAAGCAATACTTACAATTCAATAAAAAGGTGGAAACAACGTACTGTAATCTGTGGGATGCAATGAAAGTGGTCTTAGGAGGGAAATATATAGCAATAAACTGTTATATCAAGAAAACAGAATGAGCACAAATAAACAACCTAATGCTTCATCTCAAGCTTCTAGAAAAAGAAGAGCAAGTTAAACCCAAAGCTCATAGTAGAGAGGAAATTGTAAAGATTAAAGCAGAAATCAATGCAATTAAAACTAAAAAAAAAAATACAAAGAATTAATGAATCAAAAGGCTGGTTTTTGGAGAGAATAAACAAAACTGACAAGCCTCTAACTAATCTCATCAAGAAAAAGAAAGAAAAAACTCAAATTCATGCAATAAGGACTGAAAAGAGGGAAATTACTACAAATCCCATGGAAATTCAAAAGGTCATGAATACCTAATTTGAAAAATCTCTACTCACATAGAGTGGAAAACACAGAGGAAATGGACAGATTTCCAGAAACATATGAACTACCAAAGCTCAACCAAGAAGATATAGCAATTTTGAATAACCCAGTATCAGCTATTGAAATTGAAAATGCAATTAAAAACTTACCAAAAAGGAAAGCCCAGATCCTGATGCATTCATGGCAGAATTTCTTTAGAAATTTAGAGAAGATTTGATGCCAATACTCTTTAAACTCTTCAATGAAATTGAAAAGGAAGTAATCCTCCCTAAATTATTCCTGGAGGCAGGTATTACTCTCATACCAAAACCAGAGAAAGACCCAACCAAAAAGGAGAACTATAGACCAATCTTACCAATGAACACTGATGCAAAGATTCTCAATAAAATACTGGCAAATAGAATGCAGCATATAATCAAGAAGATTATACATCATGACTAAATGGGATTCATTCCAGGAATGCAGTCATGATTTAACATATGTAAATCAATAAATGTAATACACTACATCAACAGAGCCAAAAACAAAAACCACATGGCCATCTCAACAGATGCAGAAAAAGCTTTCAATAAAGTACAACACATGTTCATGATAAAAACCCTTCAGAAACTCAGAATGCACGGTGTCTATCTCAAGCTCATAAAGGCCATCTATGACAAACCAACAATATAATAAATGGACAAAAACTGAAACTCTAAAATCAGGAACAAGACAAAGATGTCCATTATCACCACTTCTATTCAATATAGTTTTGGAAAAACTAGCCAGGGCAATCAGACAAGAGAGAGAAATAAAAGGAATAAAGATAGGACAGGAAGAAGTTAAATTATCACTATTTGCAAATGACATGATACCCTATATAGAAGACCCAAAAACTCCATTAAAAGACTACTAGAAGTAATAAACAAATTCAGCAGTGTAGCTGGATACAAAGTTAATACTCAAAAATCAATAGCATTCCTGTACACAAACAAAAACCTCACCGAGAGAGAAATTTTGGAAATATCGCCTTTGACAATAGCATCTAAAACAATGGAATACTTAGGAATCAACCTAATAATGTAAAAGACCTATATACTGAAAACTTATGCTATGCTAAAAAAAGGAGATTGAAGAGGATATTAGAAAATGGAAGGCTATTCCTTGCTCTTGGCTAGGAAGAACCAATATTGTGAAAATGGCCATACTCCCAAAACTGTTACACAGATTTAATGCAACCCCAATCAAAATACCATTAACATACCTCACAGATCCAGAGAAAACACTCCTAAAATTCATTTGGAAACAGAAAAAAACTAGAATAGCAATGGCAATTCTGAGCAACAAAGGCTAGGCAGGAGGCATCTCAATGTAGTATAGTATGAAACTATACTACAAAGTCACAGTGATAAAATCAGCATGGTACTGGCAAAGAAATAGACCTGAGTATCAATGGAACAGATTACAAGATGCAAACACAACTACAAAGACACTCAGCCACCTTATATTTGACAAAGGGTCTAAACATGTTCACTGGAAGAAGGATAGTCTCTTTAATAAATGGTGTTGAAAAGACTGACTTGCCACATGCCAAAGACTGAAACTACACACATGCCTATCACCATGCACAAAACTAAAGTCTAAATGGATCAAAGATCTAAATATTAAAACATAAACACTAAATCTACTGGAAGATAAGGTAGGTAGAAGTCTTGGAGACATTGGGGTAGGCAGAGAATTCATGAACAAAACACAAACTGCACGGGAAAAAAGAATCAACAACTGGGATCTCATATATTTGAAAAGTTTTTGCACTTCAAAAGAAATCACCAACAGAGTGAAAAGAAAACCCACAGAATGGGAAATAATCTTAGCCAGCAACCCCTTAGACAAAGGACTTATATCCAGAACATATAAAGAACTAAAAAACATCAAGCCCCCCAAATTCAAAGACTCTCTAAAAATGGACATCTGAGATGAACACACAGTTCTCAGATGAAGATATACAAATGGCAAATAAATACATGAAGAAATGTTCACCATCACTGGTCATTCAAGAAATGCAAATTAAAACAGCATTGAGATTTCACCTCATTCCAGAAAGAATAGCTGCCATCAAGAAATCAACTGATAACAAATGTTGGCGAGGCTGTAGCAGGGTGGAAAGGAACAGTGCTCCACTCTTGGTGGGAGTGTAGACTGGTGCAGCCACTATGGAAATCACTGTGGAGATTTCTCAGACGACTAGGATTGGAAGTTTCATTCAATCCAGCTATTCCCCTCTTGGGTATTTTCCCAGAAAAACTGAAAAGGTCATGTCTCAGTGATATATGTGCACCCATGTTCATGGCAGCACAATTTGCAATAGCTAAATCTTGGAAACAACCAAAATGCCCATCAACCACAGAGTGGACGTAAAAGGTGTGGTATTTTTATACAATAGAATATTACTGAGCTATAAAAAGGATGACCTTGAGGCCTTCATAGGGAAAGGGAGGCAACTTGAGACTATCTTCATAAGTGAAATAAATAAGAATCACATTTATAAATATAACATTGTGTCTCTAGTGTAAAAAGTAATAAGAACTGTAGGAGTAATAAAACCCAAAATATGTAATTGCTATTGTAAAAAAAGAGAGGAAAAGAAAGTGCTCTAAAGGATATAACTGCATGTATGCTTAAATGTGTAAGATAGATAACTATATTACTAAGTTTTTGTTGGATTGTTGAACAAAACTGTTTGCAGTCTCACTGAATGTCCACTTTGTATGCTTTAATTTTATAACTTGAACAACTATTTCTAAGAGGACAATATGTAATTTATCAACTAGTGATTTCTTACTTTTTTTTAAATTCTGTATTATTTCTACCCTCTTTCTGTTTTTGCTTTTTTTTTCTCTTTAAGTAAAATTTTAGAAAAAATAAATTTGTGGAATAAAAATCAAAAGATAAGATAAAATATTCTATCCAACAGGAGTCCAAAACAACCAGATGTAGCTATAGTATTTTCAGACAAACTGAACATTTTTTTTTGTACTGGGTATCAAACTCAGGACCTTGTGCTTGCCAGGCAGGCACTTAAGCCGCTGAGCTAAGCCTTCAGCCCTAGACAAACTGAACTTTAGGGTAAAAACTTATAAGAGGCAAAGAGGGCACTACGTATTGGTTAACAGAACAAGTCAACAGGCAGAGATTACAGAAACATAAATTCATCAAACAATGAGCAAAGCAGGAGGCATCATGATCCAGGATTTCAAGTTCTGTTACAAAGCTACAGTGAAACAACAGCATAGTACTTGCATAAAAGCAGACTTATGGATTAATGAAACAGAATAGAGAATGCAGAAACAATCCCAGGTACATTCATCCATCTGATCTTTGCAAAATAGCCAAAAACTTTTGCTGAAGTAATGAGATCCTGGGAAAACTGGCTATGCGTGTATAGAAGATTGAATCCACACCCACATCTCTCACCATATATTAAAATAAAATCAAGATGGTTCAAATAGCTAACTAATAAAAGAAACAACTTGATGAAAGGTAAAAGAGATTAAATTCTTGAAGTCATAGACAATGACTTTCTGAATACAATCCCAACTACACAAGAAATAAAACCTCGAGAATCAACAAATGGAATTATCAAATTTAAAAGTTTCTACACAGCAAAGAAAACAGCAAATAGAGTGAAGAGCCAACCTATATAGATTGGGGAAAAAAAGATTTTACCTGCTATTCCTCAGACAAAAACTATTATTCCTCAATAATATTTAGAATATGTAAAGAATTCAAAAAATTAGGCCCCCAAAATAAAAGATTCAGTCAAAAACTACACAACTGAAATGAATTGATGCTACTTAGAAAACATACAAGTGGGCAATAAATACGTGAAAAAATGTTCAAAATAGCTGGTCATTAAAGAAATGCCAACTAAAATAACAGACACTCAGCCACCTTATCTTTGACAAATAGGGCTAAACATATTCACAGGAAGAAAGACAGCTTCTTTAATAAATGGTGCTGGAAAAATTGGCTTTCCACATGTCAAATACTGAAACTAGACCCATGACTATCACCATGCACTAAACTAAAGTCAAAATGGATCTAAGATCTAAATATTAAAATAGAAACACTAAATCTACTGGAAGACAAGAAAGGCAGAAATCTTGAAGACATAGGAGCAGGCAAAAAGTTCATGAACCAAATGCAAACAGCACAGGAAGTACTTCAAAGAATCGACAACTGGGATCTCATTTAATTAAAAAGTTTTGACTGAGGCTTTAGCTCAGCAGGACAAGCACCCGCTTGACAAGTGCGAGGTCCTGAGTTCAATCCCCAGTACCAAAAATTTAAAAAATTTTGCACTTCAAAAGAAATCACCGAGTGAAAAGAAAACCCACAGAATGGGAATAAATTTTAGCCAACTGTCCCTCAGACAAAGGACTTACATCTAGAACATAAAAAGAATTGAAAAACATGAGGGCTCCCAAATTCAAAGATACAATCCAAAAATAGGCAACTGAGATGAATATGATATCAGATAAAGAAATAAAAATGGAAATAAATACATGAATAAATGTTCAATATCACTGGTCACTTGACAAATGCAAATTAAAACAACACTGAGATTCCATTTCACTCCAGAAAAAAATGGCTGTCATCAGAAATCAATCCCACAGCGGGGCTGTGGGAAAAAAGGAACACTTCTCCACTGTTGGTGGGAGTGTAGACTGGTGCAATGACTGTGGAAATCAGTGTGGAGAGTCCTCAAAAAACTAGGATTAGAAGTCTCATTCAACCCAGCTATTCTTCTATTTTCCCAGAAAAATTGAAAATGTCATGCCACACCAATATATGTTCACCCATGTTTACAGCAGCACAATTTGCAATAGCTAAATCTTGGAAACAACACAAATGCCCATCAACTGCAGAATGGACATAAAAGATCTGGTATTTTTATATACTGGACTATTACTCAGCTATAAAGAAGGATAATCTTGAGGATTTTATAGATAAATGGGGCAACTTGAGACCATCGTCATAAATAAAATAAATCAAACTCACATTTATAAATTCCATATTGTCTCCCTAGTGGAAACAAAAAACCCGGAAAGAGTAATAAGATCCAAAATATACAATAGGTATTGTAATAATGAAAGGGAAAGAAAGTGCTCAAAAGGAAAGAACAACTGGGATAGGAGAAAGGAGATGAAGAAGGGAAATGATTATATGTGTGTAAGTATACATATATATGTATATATATACAAGATAAATAGCTATACTACTAATCTGTTAATTCATCCAAAAGAACAGTTTGTGCTTTCATTGTTTGACTGTTTGATTATTTTTTTCATGCATAAATCTTGTAACCTGAACAAGTACTTCTAAGATAACAATATGCAATATATTAATTAGTGTTAATTTACTACCTTTTTTGAAATTCTGTATCACTCCTATCTTTTTTTCTGGTTTGCTTTTTTAAAATAAAAAAAAAATATTTTTTTAATTTTGTACCAGGAATTGAACTCACAACCTTGCACTTGCCTGGCAGATACTTATGCCTCTGAGCTAAACCTCTGGCCTGAAAATTAAAAATTTTTAAAGGAAATGAAATAATAACAAATGCTGACAAGGCTATGAGGGAAAAAATCCCTTCTGTATTGTAAGTGGCCAGGTAAACCGTTGTAACCACTATGAAAGTCCATACGGAGATTCTTTATAAAGCTAAAAATAAAGATTCCATTCCACCCAGCTATGCTCCTTCTGAGTATGCTACCAAAAGTTAAAGACTTCACATCACAGTGATATTAACATGCATACCCATGTTAATAGCAGCACAATTTACAATGGCTAAATCTTGGAAGTGGTCTACATGTCCATCAACAGAGGAATGGATAAAGAAGATGTGCTATTTGTATACAATGAAGTACTACTCTGTTGTAAAGAAGGATAGATTTAATTCATTTGTAGGAAAATGGATGCACCTTGAGAAAACATTAAATGAGATAAATCAGATACATAAATTTAAATGTCACATGCTTTCTCTCATGTGAGAAATCTAAATATAAATAAATTAAAGAGCAAAATAAAAGACATAATAGGAAACAGAGATATAGGTCTTTTGCAAATAGGAAGCAGACAAAGAGATAGACGGGAGAAAGGAGAGAAGGGGAAAGAGACTTAAAAAATAAGAGCTGTTAATCTAACGTTCTATACAGAGTATCATCATTATGTGCTACCAACATATAATAATGAAAAGTTTTAAATGCTAGAATCTCCTTTTTTAAAAGTGTGTGTGGGTGTGGGTGGGTGTGTCCCACATTTTCCTTGTCCACTCATCAATCAACAGGCACTTAGACTGTTTCCATGTTTTGGCTATCACAGATGCCTTTATGTGATGGCCATTTATATACTTTAAGTATATAGCCAGAAAAGGGAATACTGGGACCTATACTGGTTCTATTTTTAATCTCCTTATGAGGCTTTATATTGTTTTCCATGTTGGCTGAAGCAGTCTGCATTCCCACCCAGTGTGCTAGGCTTCCCTTCTCTCCACATTCTGTCAACAAGTGTTATCTCTTATTTTCCCAGTAAGAGCTACTATCACAGCTACCAGATGACTTCTCAAGATGGTTTTAGTTTGCACTTCCAGATGGTTTACAACATTGAGCAGCTTTTCATATATCTGTTGGCCATTTTATGTCTCCTCTGTAGTATTCTGGTCAACTAGTCTAGTGATTTTAGAGAGGCTGTCAATGACAAAAGAATCCACAAGTAAATTCCTTGGTTTGAGGGATTTTCTCACATTACGTCACTTCTCCTGAAAGAAACACCAGAAGTTGTCTTCTTTCTTCACAGGTCAAAATGGCCCTATCTCTAGGGTTTAATCATTGGGTTCATTTCACTTCTGCTTCCTGGTACTCTTTCCTCTGCACACTTAGCAAAGCAGTATTTAGCAGTGCAACATCTTCAGTGCACAGTCCGAATGGCAGGTCCAGGTGACAATTCATACCTCACCTTTTACCTCATAATCCCTCCTCAGGAATGGAGAAGCCATTAGGCACTGCTTAGAATCACGGGATTCACACTCAAAATACTTGAACATTTATTCTTCTAGAGACTCATTTGTCAGATTGTAAAACAGTTTAAATTAGATTGGATTTCAGGATTTCAATAAAATTTTTTTTCTTCTTTTTTTAGTAGGATTTTTCTTTTAGCCTGGTGAGGAAAAGGTACAAAGACAATATATATATTTGTCTAGTCTAGGAAAAAAAGAGAAGTTTAAATGAATTTATTTCACTTTTTTTAAAAAAAAGTCACTTTCAGCTATTGCTGATTTAATATTATCCTTCTTAGAAGTCCTACCATGCTTTTTTTGCTCTACTACCATTGGTTCTATCTACCACATTGTGTCTTATTGGAATTTGAATGTGTGATAGTTCAAACAAATTTTTTTCTTTTTTATCAAAAATGAGATATTATAGTACCCATTGATCATTTTCTGTTATTCGGTTCAGAAAGCCCTGTAATTCTTTCACTCTATGCATGGCTTTATACTATTGTGTTATGTTTGATATTATTGTAATTGAAACTATGCTCAACTATAGCAGAGTAAGAGATA
>PVJX010042826.1:0-13968 GCA_004027295.1 Dolichotis patagonum | reverse complement strand
AGGCCATGCAGTGCCCCTCCCAGAAGGCACCCCACGCTCCAGTCTGCTCCCATCTGAGCTGCAGACACCCTGTCTTAAGGGTCTTGGTTGAGCGAAGGCCTCTGTCCCTGGATCCATGGGCACTGGCAAGGGCCAGTGTTCCCTTGTCGCCCTCTGCTGGCCATTATTGGAAGCAGTGCCTGGGAGACCACTTGTAGAGACAGGGGACCCCAGAGTCAGAGCAGGGGTGATAGGAGAGTGGTAAACATGCCTTCCCTCCCAGGGATGCCTGAGCTCTGGGAGGCATAGGAGGGGTCCCCCACTGTTCACTGACAATGGCAGGAGCAGCTCTGGTTGTTACCCTACCCAGGTCACAGCCTGAGGCTGGAGTCGGTCGGCATCCAGGTCAAGAAGCCCAGGCTGCAAAGGAAGGTGGGGCTCCTCCA
Source organism: Dolichotis patagonum (assembly GCA_004027295.1). Taxonomy (NCBI): domain Eukaryota; kingdom Metazoa; phylum Chordata; class Mammalia; order Rodentia; family Caviidae; genus Dolichotis; species Dolichotis patagonum. The sequence goes on along the minus strand of PVJX010042826.1, from coordinate 13,543 downwards.
GGACCCCACTAGATTGAGGCATCTTCCTCAGCCTAGATAAAGGTGGAGTCCAAGGGCCCTGCCTCCTGCTGGCTGAGCGCTCTGGCCTCGAACAGCTGCTTGATGAGCGCCGACTTCTCCTGCTCCAGCTGTGTGATTCGCTCGCTCTTGTCGGTCACCTCCTGGGTGGGCAGGCAGGGAGGTGGGCAGTCAGGGCCTGCTGGAGCCAGGGTCCAGGGCCCCCTGCCCACATCTCACCTGGGTTAGGAGCCGGTTCTGCTCCTTCAGCATGAGGATGGTCTGCTGTTGCCAGTTGGGGGCCGAGGGCGAGGTGGGGGCCGGGCTGGTGCCCTGTGAGGAGGGGGTGGTGTCAGCCAGGCCTCTCTGGGACATGGTCTTGGAGATGAGGGCCCTGGGAGGTAGGGGGCACTCACCGTGCCAGCACAGGCCGCAGCCAGCAGCTCACCCAAGCACCGTGCCACCTCCTGTATCTTAGGCAGCAGTCGGCCCAGTGGGCGGGGGCTCCCAGCAGCCCCGAAGTCCTGCTGAAATGCCAGGGAGCACAGGGCCATGAGTGGTCTCTGCAGCTGGCCACCCTGTGGCTGCCCAGAGCCCAGGGAGCCCCAGGTACCCCAGTCCCTGCACTCACAGCGCCTGCTCTGCTCTGACCCAGGTGGCGCTGGCGCTCCTGCACCCGCTGCAGCTGCTGCTGGTACCAGTCCCGGCCGCGTGCCATCATCTCTAGGCCTTGCAGCAGCACCTCCTGCTCCTGCTCCAGCTCCTTCACCTGCTTCAGCTGCAGCCCGCAGGCACGGGGAACACACACCAGTGAGCACAAGTGACCATGCACATAGGCAGCTGTGCACAGCACATGGCGCACCCCAGGATCCCGTCAGCCCCTCTACTCAAGATTCCCACAGGGAAAAGTGGCTGAACCCTGACTTGACACTCTGTTGCAGGGTGCACTGGGCCAAATTAAAGACCTTATGGCTTCTCTCTGCCTGACCTTGGCCAGCTCTCCAGGGGACCAAGGTCCTTAGGGCTGACTGGCACTCCTGTCAGGATCCCCCAGGTCCCTGGCCTCTAGGCTCCTGAAAACAGCCCAAGAGTGCCCCAGCCCCTCTCACCAGGCCACAGTCCACGCCATTGGTGATCGTGTGCCTCCGACGCTCCCCTCGGCCACGTGGGGCCCGCCGGGTATCCCCTACACCTGCCTCAGAGGTCCTGCAGACCACAGCACCTGTAGTGGACAGGCAGGGACCTGGCTTTCCTCTGGGCCCACTATTGTCCCAGCCCATCCCAGACCCTGCAAGCAACCCTGATGATGCCAAGCCTGGGTACCAGCCCCACCCCTGGATGGCTGGTGCACGTCCATTCCACCTCCCACCTTGGAGAGGGCTGAGCCCTCCGGGACTGCATCCAGTTCTTCCACGCCCATGCCCACGTCTTGGGGGTCAGCCCAAGGCTGCTGAGTAAAGGAGAAGGTGTGAGAGCCAGGTAGCCAGGTGGCCATGGGGACACAGAAGCTGATGTGGGGTGGGCGGCTGGGAATGACAGCAGCATGAGGGCAGCACACAGAGTCCTGGAGCTCAGCATTAAAGTTGCTGGGGGCCCATGTGAGAGCCTCCCTGTCTACAGAAGTGGCGGGTGAGTGTGGACAAGGGCACCCTCCCTCAGCCTGCCAGGTCCACCCTTCCACCAGGCTCACCCTGAGACCATATCCCAGGGCCAGTCCAGAATGAAGAGTGACGAAAAAGCTGGGCCAAGTGAGTGAGACAGAGGTTCTGACTCCAAGCAGGCCTGGCACGTTCATGTCCCAGCCTGCTGTGCTGCGTGGCCAGCCGAGCTGCTGTGGGTGATGCATGATCATGGCACTTCTCAGAGAACAGGCAAGGGGATGCACTGGTACGGGCTCAGTCTGCAGGAGGAAGCCTGGACCTCAGGTGGCCATGCTCATCCTGGGGGGGCTTATGATTTGGCACCCCAAAAGGCAGGTGTCAATCAAGCAAGTCTTATCCCTTGTCTGGGCTGGGTTTGCCTGGGAGAAGTGCAGCCAGACCTGGCCATCAGCTGCAGCGCCACACATGTGAGTGCTGCCCGGGAGTGGGCCAGCACAGGGCACGGGGCTGACTTCAAACTGCCAGCCTCGTGGATGACAAGGACCTCACATTTGGGACCAGCTACACCCAGGAGCCTCCCCTACCCTACAGACAGGGAGACTGGGCTGGCAGGTGCAGGGGAAGCCCCAATGGGGAGCAGGGCTGCTGGATCAGTTCCCCAGGAAGGCCAGGGTGCCTGCAGCTGCAAGCACCAGTGAAAGCGCTAGAGGGGGGCCTGGCTGGGCTAACAGAGCAATGGGCAGCAGCAACGGGACTGACAGCTGCCTGGTGGACAGCCTGCACCTGGCAGGGCTGAAGACAGGCTGAATGGGCTGAGGGGCTGGGGAGGCCTCCGCACCCGACTCCAGCCACAATGTAAGTCCTGTTCCCCAGCCAGGGGGCGGGGGCAGACGGGGACCACTCAGCAGTCTCCTGTTCCTACCAACTGGACAGAAGCCATGAGAGGAGCCCGCAGGATAGCCCCAGACAACATGGTGTGTGTCCCTTGGTGGCATCTGCTGCAACCCAGCCCTTCAAGTGGTAGATAGCCCCACCAACTTACACCTTGTTCTTTCTGGCCCCTGGCCCAGTGACCAGGTGCTTCCAGGCCACCCTCCCCCAGCTCCCATTTGCCTGGCCCTCTGGGCTTAGGTCTCAGGCAGAGAAGCGCCCCAAGGCCACACTCTTGGGAACTCTGGCTTCCCAAGGGACATATGGCTGGTGGAACAGTCAGAGATGAGGCCAAGAGCCAGGGGTGCCCAGGTGGTAGGGTGCCCTCCCTCAAACTGAGCAGGGTCATGGTACCCTTCTTGGCCTAGGCACAGGGTGGGCTCCTGGTGGGGGTCTGGAATCACCTTCCTGCCCATGGGTGCCAGTGGCCTCCTAAGGCCCCAGAGCCAGAGCACACCTGCACTGGCCGAAGCTCCATTCTTCTCCCAGGACTCCAGCCACTGTCCCCTTCCCCTTGGGCGAGATCGACCGCGTCTCTGTCCGCCGTGGGCAAGGCGGCCCGCACTCACCCGCGTCCGCACTCGGACTCCGCTCCAACGCCGCGCTCTGGGGCCTCACGGACTCGGTAGGGCAGGGCGCCGCCTCCACAGGGCAGACGGGCGGCTCAGGGCTCCGGGACGGCGCGGGGCGCGGGCCTGGGGGCGGGAGTTTCCGCTCCAGCACTGTGCGCGGGTCCCCTGGCCGGGCCGGGGCGCGCGCAGGATCCCGCGGGCCGCCGTCGGCGCTAGGCAATGAGGTGCGCAGCCCGGCCACGAAGCGCTCGAAGGTGAGATAACCGCTGGCCGGGGCGGCACGGCGCAGGCCCTCGAGCACGCCGCGGGGCAGCTCGCGCGCGTCGGCGTCCTGCCAGCGGGACTCGATCTCGCGCAGGTGCACGTAGCCGCGCCGCCGGTCGTCCAGGATGTCGAACAGCGTGCGCAGGCTCTGCAGGAAGGCGCGCGGCAGGCCCTCGGTGCCCGGCGCAGGCGCGGCGGGAGGCCCGCGGCCCCGCTCGGCCGTCGCGGCCCCGGCCATCGGCGCCGGGCTCTGTCCCAGCGCGGCCGGACAGCGGGACAGGCCCGACGCACAACCGCCTGACAATAGCAGCTACTTTTGAATGGAGCCCTCCCGGCGGCGGCCCTCATTAGCATACGCGGCGGCCATTGGCCGAAGCGAGCCTCTCTGCCTCCGGATTGGCTGGACGGCCGCCGGCCTTGGTTTGATTTTTTTTTCTGCCCAGGGGCCTGCGCGGCACCTCCACCCTCACCGCCTGGATAGGGCGGGACCTGCCAGAGCTTTAGCCCCGCCCACATATAGACCCCACCCCGGCTCCCTCGCGGCCCCTCCTTCCGCCTCCACGCTCACCAGCCCTTCCTCTCGCCTGTCATCCCACCCGTGGGGCCTGGCGCCCTGCAGGGAACCTGTCCCCAGGTGGCCTCGTGGGTAGGGATGGGAGGGAGCAGTTCCTCTTGAGTCCCATCTTTCCTCCAGCTCCCTGGGGTCTCCTGGCTACAGGCATCAGTTGAGGCAGTTCCCCCTCCTGCACCAGGCCGGCCCCCAGAGGATCCCAGGCTCCAGCCAGCTGGGCGCCCCTCTCAGAGGCCTCTCTGTGCTCACTGCAGCCCCGCGGGACAGTCTGGCCTGGCTTGGCCTGCCGGCTGCAAGACAAAGCCACTTTCTACTGTGTCCTCAGATACCCATCCGGTGACTGACTCCGGTGCCTCTCCATCTCCTCCAGCTGCCCTGGCTTTCACAGCCTGCAGCCCCAGGACCTCTGTCTCGTTTCCAGCGGGTTCTGCTCTCCACCTCCTGGGGAGCCTGGGTGAGGGGTCCAGGCCTTAGCCTGTGTCCTGGCTCCAGAAACCCCCAGCGGCCAGGTTGGGGTTCGGGGCATTTCTCTGCCTCTGCCTGCCCTCCTTGCTGTGCCCTGGGTCCACCCACCTGCACGACCATTGTCCCAGACTTCCAAACACCACAGCAATGCCCACAAGGCGTCTGCCTTCTCAAGACACTGTCTGTCCTTGAGCCCCTCTCTGGCCTCCCTCCAGCCCTCTAGAGGCTCAGCTGCTGCCTCCCAGTCACTGTGTCCTTGGCCCTGAGGCACCCAGGTGTGTATCTCAGACTTACGGGACAGCTGCCCTGGCCAGCACTGCTGGGCACTCTCCCACTCAAAGTCAGTGCCGTGATGGCAGTTTTAGCAGCGCAGGTGGAGGGCTAAAAAGGCTTGTGCTGTGCCCAGAGTCCCCTGTGGAGCTCCGTCGTGGGAGCCCATCCCTGGCTTCCCACAGAGACGGGCCAGCCACAAGCCCCCTGCAGTTTCACTCCCTCCCCAGCTCCAGGCCTCAGACACTTGCCTTCCCTCACCTCTGGGTCCTGGCACTTTTTCTCTACTACCAGCTCATCTCTGTGCTTCCTTGCACTTTGCCAAAGTACCCAATCCCCCACCCTCACCCCAAAGTCTGGTCAGATTCCCAACCAGAAGAGATGCCAGGCTAAGAGGGCTGTTTCCCTGTGACTCTTTGTACTGTTTTGGGGCAGGGAGGGCCATGCCAAGGCCTGGCATGGGCATGGTCCACCATGAGTACTCAACATATGACCGTGTCCAAGAGAGATCACAGTGGTAGTGCCACCCTTGGGTGGACACTGAGGCACAGCGAGGCCTTGGGGTGGGGAGGCCCAGACAGCTCTGTGTGCAGGCATGCAGGCCAGTGTGAGTGTGGAGGCCGCCAGTGGTGAAGGGCATGGCCAGCAGTGCTAGGCCAGCCAGGGCACCAATGAGCCCAAGCACACTGTCTGTGAGCTTGTATGGCTGGGCCCTGGAGGGCATGGAGGAGCCCAAAGTTGATGTCTGCTTTTGGGTGGGGGACTGCATGGCTGCACAGCATTCCCATCCTGACCTCTGACCACTTCCTCTTTGCCTCTGCTTCCCAGCCCTGAAGCTTTTAGTCCCCTGGGGACTTTCAGGGCTCCGACCAATTGGTCTAGGCAGACTCTGGACTCTCAGAGTACCTGTACTGGTTTTAGTTAAATTTCTGCTGTGCCAGTCCAGAGATCCTTGAGAAGTGATGGGTAGGACCCATGTCCCTCTGCCCACAAAGTAGCCCTTGCCCTGGGCAAGGAGAGAGGGACCAAGTGCTGCCCAATCCCTGATGGTCTCCACCCTTGGTTTCTGCACGCCCCTTGAACAAGGCCCTAAGGCAAAGGGCAAGTGGTTGATTGCGGCTGTTCCAGTTCCCACCCATCTGTCCCCTCCTGCCAGAACAGGTTTATGCAGGTCCTTCAGGTGCCTCTGGCTACACAAATCCTTTACAAACCTGCTGGTCCTGGCCCCACCTTACCTTGAGGCAGGGCTTGGGGTTCACCTGCCCAGCCCTGCAGGGGCAATTAGGGCTGCTGTTGACTATGGCTCAGGGCATGGATCCCACTCTGCTCTGGTGGTTCCCTGCCCTCCACCTCACAGGGTGCCCCCATCATCCTCACTGCGACTCCATCCCTGGACATCTTGGTGACCTGGTTGTGTCAGTGCTAGGCTTGGGTTCCGGCAGAGGGGGCAGAGCAATGAACCAAACAGCAGCCGTCTTTGTGTTTGTGGCCTTTGTGGGGGACCAGGTGGCAGGGAACACCGAAAGGCAGCAGGACACAGAACTTTCTAGGGAGGAAGTAGCCTTGGCTGGCCTGTGAAGCTGCCCTTCTTCCCTGGGGATGTGTGCCAGGGACCTGCCTATGAGGAGGCACTGTCTTAACAGGGCAGACCTGCAGGAGATGTCATTCCAGGTCCTAAAGCACCATGTGGATTTGCTTTTTTGCTTTTGTTTTGTTTTTTGAGGTAACGTCTCATTATATCATTTAGGCTGGTCTTGAACTCACTATGGGGCCCTGCCTGGTTTCAAACTCCTGGTGTTACTCCTGATTCAGCCCCCCAAGTGCTGGGATTACCCCCAGCACTTGTATGCCACCCTGCCTGGCAGCACTATATTTATTTATTTTATTTTTCAGACAGGTTCTCATTATGTAGTCCAGGCTGGCCTTGAACTCACAGTGATCTTCCTGCCTCAGCCTCCTAAGTGATGAGATTACAGGTATAAGCCACCACAACCAGCACCATATGGATTTTTTTTTTTTTTTTTGTCTTTTTGAGACAGGGTCCCATTATACAGTTCAGGCTGGCCTTGACCTCACTTTGTAGCCCAGGCTGACCTCAAACTTGAAGCAATCCTCCTGCCTCAGTCTTCCAAATGCTGGGTTTGCAGACATGTGCTACCACACCCAGCAGATGTTTAACAGATGTTTGCATGCATTATTTTCAGATTTGACAAGACTAGTTTCTAAAAGAAAGTTTGTCCCCAAATGGCCAAACCTACGGTTTCATATTTTTCACAGGTGACTTTATAGAAAGCAGTGTATCGGGGTTGGGGGTTTAGCTCAGTGGCATAGCGCCTGCCTGGCAAGTGTGAGGTCGTGAGTTTGATCCCTCATGCAAAAAAAAAAAAAAAAAAAAAAAAAGTGTATTGTGAAATCTGGTAGGTAGTGAAGATACCCGCCCCCCTCAGCTATAACCAGCCCCAGATCTGGCCTCCCTCTGTACCTGGACAGCCGGACAGCCGGGTGGCCTGGGGCTCACTTGATGAATGCATGCACGGCTAGGCCCTTCTAAGGCCCAAACCCTGGCAAGGACCGACCCTCGTGGCTGCGGAAGGGCAAGAAGAGCAGAGGACTGGGCAGACCTTATGCAGGTCCCGACGAGGGCTCAAAACCGCAGCGAGGTGTCCAGCTCCTGCACTTCCACGCTCCCCCCTCCGGTTGTCCAATGTTTTGCTCCCTCTGCGCAAACCTGAGGACCCCCAACTCCTCGGGGCAAGGTGCTCAGGTGCTGGGGACCCAACCAGGGGTGGGACGGGCAGAGCATCCTGGGAGCAGACTGGGCTGTCCCGGGGGGCGGGGATAGAGGGGACTCCGCCGGAGATGTAGCCCAGAGCAGGACTGGGGGATGGGGCGGAGCCAGACTGGACCGGTCGGGTAGAGGCGGGGCGCGCTAGGCCAGCCCTCTGGATCTCGTGACGCTAGTCGGACGGACGGAGCGCGCGGGTCACGAGTGCCAGCTCAGCGCGTGGTGACGGTGACATGGCCTCTGAGGCGGATGTGCGCGCCGGGCTGCAGCGCGCGGGCCAGGGCCACCTGCTGCGTTTCTGGGCAGAGCTGGGCGCCGGGTCGCGCGCCGCGCTGCTGGCTGAGTTGGCCCCTCTGGACCCCGACGCGCTACGCGAGCACTGCGCCTCGGCAGCGGAGGCCTGCGCGCGCGCTCCGGGCCCCACACCCGGCCTGGCCGAGCGCCTGAGGCCTCTGTCCTCCGAGAGCGTGGGCAGTGTGAGCCGCGACGACCCCGAGACGCGGCGGCGCTGGGAGGAGGAAGGTGGGCGGCGCGGTGGCCTGGTTGCTGGAGGGGCCCTGGGTTGGCTGGCCCACTACTTCCCGCGGGAGCTGCTCGCCCTGCACCCAGGCGCCCCCTCACGGCGGCCTCCCTGCCCCGCCCAGGTTTTCGCCAGATCGCCCTGAACAAGGTGGCTGTGTTGCTGCTGGCTGGCGGGCAGGGCACGCGCCTGGGGGTCACCTACCCCAAGGGCATGTACCAGGTGGGGCTGCCCAGCGGGAAGACCCTGTACCAGCTGCAGGCCGAGCGGATTCGACGTGTGGAGCAGCTGGCTGGCGAGCGCCACGGGATCCGCTGCACGGTGCCCTGGTGCGTCCTTCTGCCCACCAGACCCCACTTGGCACGTCCCAGACTGCGCTTGGGCCAGGCCCCTGCGGGAGTCTCACCAATGTTCCTCCCTCCCTGCCAGGTACATCATGACTAGCGAGTTTACTCTGGGGCCCACGGCCAAGTTCTTCAACGAGCATGACTTTTTCCACCTGGACCCTGCCAACGTGGTCCTGTTCGAGCAACGCATGCTGCCCGCCGTGACCTTCGACGGCAAGGCCATTTTGGAGCAAAAAGACAAGGTTGCCATGGCCCCAGGTAAGCCACCCCGAGATGGGCCACCCAACCAGGAGTTCAGAGTGCACAGGGGTCAGGATGTCTGAGTTCCAGGCTGCACGTGGGCTGGTCACCTGCCCTCTCTCTCTGGTATAACCGTCAGGCTGTCTGGACAGTGAGGGTCGGAACAGGCCTTTACAGGCTGAGGCCTGCAGCGAGGCACATTCCTGTGTCACTCTACAGATGGCAACGGGGGCCTGTACCGCGCCCTGGCGGACCACCAGGTCCTGGAGGACATGGAGCGCCGTGGAGTGGAGTTTGTGCACGTGTACTGTGTGGACAACATCCTAGTGCGGCTGGCCGATCCAGTCTTCATCGGCTTCTGCGTGCTGCGGGGCGCAGACTGTGGTGCCAAGGTGAGTGTGGAGTCCCGCCCACAAGACGCGGGACCACGCCTCTCGGTTGAGGGCTTTCAGACCCCACAGAGTCCCATCCCTACAGATCGCGCTCACAGGGAGCCCAGCCCTGCAGCAGAGCCAGCCCCACCTTCTGTAGGCCACGCCCTTCCCAAACCGGGCTCCTGTGTGTGGCGGGCTCCATCCCTACCGGGCCTCTTTCCACATGGAGCCCCGCCCCTCTGCCTTGCCTGGCCCCTCCCCATAAGCCCCGCCCCCTGTCCTGCGCCGCCAAATCCGACCTGACAGGCACCACTCCCTGGTGGGCGCAGGTGGTGGAAAAAGCCTACCCCGAGGAGCCTGTGGGCGTGGTGTGCCAGGTGGACGGTGTTCCCCAAGTGGTGGAGTACAGCGAGATCAGCCCTGAGACTGCAGGGCTGCGTGGAACCGACGGGAGCCTGCTCTACAGTGCGGGCAACATCTGCAACCACTTCTTCACCCGAGGCTTCCTGCAGAGGGTCACCAGGTGTGACAGCAGAGGGCTTTGTGGTGCCAGCCAGGGCTGCCTGCGCTGGCCAAGGGCTGGCAGTGCCAGGTATGCCAAGAGCCCTAGGCCACAGCAGCTGGAGGACAACGGGCCGAGGTGGGGCTGAGGTGGAAAGTGGTGGACAGGTTAGGAGAAATTTGCCTGTAGGACGAGCGAGGCCCTGGAGATGAGATGTGGTCACACCCTGCTGGCATCTGCCTTCCATGACCTGGCCCTGAGCTCGCTGGCCCAGCTCCTCCCCTGGGTTTGCCAGTTTCTACACACCGGCAAGGCTTAGCTGACAGCACCTGGCTCTGGGTGCTGGGGGTGCAGGAGGAGACCTGTGCCCCGTGGTGGCCACCTGCCAGCCTGGCCTGCCTGGCCACCATGCCCTGCCTGAACTTTCTTCCCCTCTGCTCCAGGGACTTTGAGCCTTTGCTGAAGCCACATGTGGCCGTGAAGAAGGTCCCATACGTGGACGAGGAGGGAAATCTGGTAAAGCCGCTAAAACCGAATGGGATAAAGATGGAGAAGTTTGTGTTTGATGTGTTCCAGTTTGCTAAGTTAGTGGTAGAAGTCACTTATTTTTTTCCTTCTTCTCTCTCTCTGTCCTGGTGGTGGGGTCTGTGACCCAGCCCGGTAGGGCCACATCGGGCCGGGAAGGCAGTCTTGTTCCCAGAGAAAGTGGACTCTGGGGGTGGGAGCGTGGGGAACATCTGGGCAGCTGAGGACACTGGGGTCCCCTCCACAGCCCTTCCCCAGGGTTGGGTGTTCGAGGCACCTGCAGCTCTCCCTCTGCCTGGCTCTCAACTTGTGGGCAGGGAAGGGAGAGCCTGAGGCTACCACGCCTGCTCAGTGCCTGTGAACCTGGCTGGCCTGGCCTGCCCATCAGGCCACCCCCTGGGACACGCAGTGAGCCGCCCTTCTCCTGCCAGGAACTTCGTTGCTTTTGAAGTGTCTCGGGAGGAAGAGTTTTCTCCGCTGAAGAACGCTGACACTGCGGCCAGGGACAACCCCTCCACGGCCAGGAGGGCCCTGCTCATGCAGCACCACCAGTGGGCGCTGCGGGCTGGGGCCCACTTTTTAGATGCGTGTGGGGACCAGCTTCCTGAGCACCTCGGGTGAGTGAGCCCACGTGTGTTCTGTAGAAGGGTTATCAGGACACAGCCCTGGGGCTCTCTCTCTGCCCTGTTGCACCTGTGCACCACACCAGACACAGGTGGCCATGTGCCTGGTCAGCCCCAGCTGCACCGGGACCTCGGTTCAGTTCAGTTCAGCCTCTCAACCTAATCCCTCAAGTTCTGCCAAGGGAGCTAGGGAGGCAGGGGCGCCAAAGCCCCAAACTTAGTCATAAGCTTTGAAACTGAGGCTTGGCTAGCCATGACCCTCAGTAAGCAGCAGGGTTGCTTGGCTTGGTGCTGGAAGGAAAGGGACATGTGGCTTCTGTCTCCTGTGTTGCCTGGGGTGACTGCTGGGCCTGGCTGCCTGGGCTTTGTACTGGGTGCCCTCCATGCGTTTTCTAGCCCAGACCAGATCCCTGTTATGGGCAGGACATAGCAGGGGAAGAGCTCACAGAGAAGGGGGCCACAGGGGGTGTGTGGGGATATTGGGGTGGCTGAGTCCCCAAGAACCAGGTGCTGACCAGCACATTCTCCACAGCTTGCCACAGGATGGAGATCCTCCAGCCATTTGTGAGATATCACCCTTGGTGTCTTACTCTGGAGAGGTGAGAGTCGCCTGTCCCAGGGCTCTGGGGTTTTCCGAGGGTCTGGCTTCCAGGGGAAGGCTCAGGAGAGGTGGGTGCTGGGGTAGACAGAGCACAACCCTGCCTCAATTTACCAGTAGGGTAAATGGTCCCTTAGAGTTACAGAGACCTTCAGGGATGCAGGTGGAATGAGGTGTCCTGAGGGGGTGGCAGCAGGACACCCCCCACCTGAGGCCAGGCTCAGGCCGGGCAGGTTTTACGAGAATCTTATGGGGGATGGACATCTGCCCTCCATTGACTGCACACCCAGGCAGAGCTGTGTCCCTGCCCCGGGGCTGCTATGGGCCCCGACTTGCTGTCTTGCCCATTCCCAGGGTTTGGAAGCCTATCTGCAAGGCCGCAAGCTCCGGTCCCCATTCATCCTGGACGAGGACCAAGCCAGGGTGCTAAGGTCACAGGAGGCCTGACCTGCTCCGAGACTGCCAGCGGCATTTGGGGCCTCAGGTGGGCACAGAGCCCTGGCCCTGGCTCCAGTGTACATCTCTAGCCTGCAAACTCAGATGGGAACCTGCCAGCACACCCCACAAGGGTAGGGCCTTCTGCTACCACGGACGCACACGTGACGGCCAGTGTGGTGTGGGCCCTTTGGCTAAATTTCTGACTATGGGACTCAGTGGGAGGTGGAGGGGTCAGGGAGAGGAGCTCTGGGTGGGGGAGCCAGCCCTGGGGTCTCACGGCCCCATGTCCTCTGCAGAGGACAAGAAGGGGCATAGCCCTGGCAGTCCAGGTACAGATCTCTGGTCCCCCTGTCTAGGATGATTAAGGTGGGCCCCTCCCTCCTGGGCAGCTGGACTAGCAACTGGGGAGAGGCTGATGGTCTCACTTGGCTGGCCCAGCCGAGCCCATGGGTGGTGCTCAGCGGTGTCCACTCACGCAGCCCTGTAGGAGCTGGGCCGGCCTCTCCACCAGTTTCTTCCAAGGACTTGGTCTCTCAGCTGTCAGCAGGCGGTTAGACTGCTGAATTCCAGGGCTATCCCCAAGAACCCAATACTGGGGCCTCCTGACCCTAGTCAGTTGCTGGTCCCATAGTCAGTTGCTCTGGCCAGGTATACACCCCTTGGCCACCTGCCTGCAGCTTTTGGCAAATCTTGGTGCTCCAGGTCCTCCTGAGCTCCCCGTGCTGGGCAAGTAGCCTCAGTAGCCCTGGCCCTGAGCCTGCACCTGGACCAGGCTCTGTCTCCTCCTCTGCTGTGGCACTCTGAGTTTCCGTGCCTCTAGCTCCCCTGTGTTCCTGGCAGGAAGGCACTGGACTGCCCTTCCCACTTATGTAAGGACAGCTATGAATGTTAAGTTGTGCCACCTGCCCCAAGCCACAGCCCAAAGGGGGCACCACTCTTCCCCCTGAGAGGGTGTCAAAGTGGATTCATCCTGTGGCTTGGGAGTCGATGAGCTCAGACTAGGGCAGAAGGGCAGTGTCAGGCCCACACTAGCCACGAGAGCCCATTGCCTGTGCTGTGCCAGGCCTCTGGCTGCAAACTCAGAGGAAGCCATGTGCCTTGGCACCCTTCTCTTAGTGGACCCCAAGCCCACAGTGGGCCTGTGCAGGGGTCCTTCCCAACATACTCCCCAGCCATGACTGAGCACTTGCTTGAGCTTTGCATGTGTGTGTAGAAGGGCAAATGTCCAAAAAGTGATATCTTCACACAGCTGCTGAGCACACTAGGCAGGCCAAGGCCCCCTGCAGTTTCCCATTATCTTTCATGATCAAGCTCAGGCCTGTGACACGGACCCAGTGGTCCGCACACCCAGCACTGCCGTGGTGATTCCTGGCTGTCCCTTCCCCGAAGGGCTCTCCCTCGGGCTCCCCACACCCAACACCCCACCACCCGTAACCCCAGACCCTCCTGCCACAAGGACTTAAAGATCCCCATCTCCACTGCCACAGGTGGGACATCCCGGAATAAACAGCAGAGCCCTGACGTGCCTCCTTGGCAGGTGCATTTGCTAACAAGCCCACGGGTGGCAGGGCCGGGGCCACCCTAGCGGGCTGGGAAGCCCCTTGTGTCCAGCTCTTAGTCGTGGTCGGGAACTGCGAGGCCTCTTGCGCACACCCTCGGATGCCACCGTCTCCCGGGGGCCTCGCGGGGTCGCTGCAGAGCTGTGTGGAAGGAGCCGGGGAGCCCTCACGGGACCGGGAGGGGAGGGGAGGGGAGGGGGCGGGACCGGGAGAGGAGGGGAGGGGTCGGGACGGGAGGCTGCGCAGATTCGGTTTCTGCCCCACCGGGTAGGCGCAAGGCGAGCCCGCGGACGCCCGTAGTGGGGTCTCCGGACGGGCGCGGCTGTAGACTCCGGGACACATATGGCCCGGTCCCACGGGGC
>PVJX010042825.1:0-13974 GCA_004027295.1 Dolichotis patagonum | reverse complement strand
TCCCAACGGCCAGGCCGCAAGCCGGCCTCCGGGCCTGCCAGCAGAGGAGCGGAAAAAGAGACTGTGGGACCTGTACACGGTGGAGTACTACTTGGCCATTTGCAGGAAAACAGACAGTGAGGTAAAGTGATGGTAGGTAGCTTGGCTTAGATGATTAAGTATTTAGCGAGTGTAGGCTGATTTTCCATGGTGGTTATAGGATTCCTGACTCAGCCCAAGGCCCGACTGCGTCTTGGTCTCAGTCTTGATCCACAGGAGGCAGAGCGCTGAGGACAGTAGACCCAAGGACACCAGGCCGCTTCCAAGCCAGGATGCAGGGCGCCCCCCCCAATCCCGGCCACATCCGGAGTCCTGGGCGGCATCAGCACAGCCAGAGGCTCCTCCTGCCTCAGCCTCGCCTGGGAGCCGCAGTAACAGAAACCCAACTAACAGCGCCAGCGACAGATATTGTTTACTTAACAAGCAGCGGACGAGGCCCGATTGCATCACCAGCCCCAGGCTCTGCTCCAGCTCCGGCTGCTGCCTCTCTGCTGCCAGGGCCTCAGATGTCACAGACGAGGCAGGGACAGAGCAGCGCTCCAGTTCCGCCCACACACAGCCCTCACCAGGGCCAGACTTGCTTTTCTATCTCATTGGTTGGAGCCTGGTCACATGGCCACCTCCTCACCAATCACTGGCAAATGTGTTGAATGACCCATTGTCGTAAACCAATCAGGATTCAGCTCTGCAGCTGGACCCACCTCCTGCACCAGGTGCTGTGAGGGCGTCAGAGACGCTGGTCATTCCAGCACTGTGGGCGGCTGAGATGGGAATGTCCTAGTTCCAATCCAGCCTTAGCAATTTAGTAATTTAGCAAGATTGTCTCAGAGTTAGAAGGGGGTAGGGGACGAGGTTTAATCCCCAGCATCGAAAGAAAAGAAAAATGGAAGGACCTGAACCTAGGACTATCACAAAACCCCATCAGTTTCTTTCCTAGGTACCCACTCAAGGGAAATGAAAACACGTGTTCAAAGAACACTGTTCCCGGTAGCAAAGCTCAAAACAAACAAAAGTAGAAAACCCAGATTCTCAGTAACCCAGATGTCTATATTCCGTGCGTAAGTGGATGGCCACAGTGGGGGGGGCACCCACAGAGTGGAAAACTACTCAGCCCTGAAGAGGAATGTGGCCCTAACAAGCTGCCTCACGGAGGAACCTTGTGACTGGACACTCAATGACAGAAGCCAGACGCAGGAGGACATGTGACCTCATTTCTGCCAAATGTCTAGAAGAAACAGAACCATAGAGACGAGAGTGGACTCCTGAAGGCCAAGGGCTGAGGCGTCACTGCGCTGGGTACGGTTTTATTCTGGGGTGAGTGTGCTCACTGGCAGTGGCTGCGTAACACCGCCTGGATTCTGAACGCCACAAACCACACTGGGGATGGCTCCACACGGCAAGTTTTGTTATGTGAATTTCACCACCCAAAAAAGGCAGAATTGATTATTAGTAAGATGATCTGAAAAACTCAAATTAAAATTTAGCAAATAGGCCCGCTGTCCACAGTTTCACAAAATGTGAATCAAAGCTGCCACTGTAGCCGGTGTGTGTTGCACACCTGTCATCCCAACACTCAGGAGGCTGAGGCAGGAGGATCGCTGCGAGTTCAAGGCCAGCCTGACCTGCATAATGAGACCCTGTCTCAAAAAGACAAAAAATAAAAAAGGATTCCCGAGGTGATGGCCCATGCTGGATGCCCACCCGACCATCTGCGTCCCCCAACAACTCACCCCCTCCCACGCTTGGCTCTCATGAGCCCTAGGAGCGTGGTTTGGCTCAAACACAGGCCCCCTGCTCTCCCAGCGCCCCTGCTTCACCCTCGGGTTCTCAGATCAGTCCTGGGTGACCTCTTCACGGCTCCCGACTCCTGGACCCACCCGGCCTGGCCAGTGGCTTTGCCCGAGGCGCTGGCTGAGGCTTCACCCTGACGTGCGCCTTGGTCACCAGGGCTGCAGCTGAGCTCACGGCCGCCCGGCACTGCTGACCCATGCCAAAGAAGGCGCTGACCGCTGACCACAGCCTCATCACCGCACCAGGCTGAGGCTTCAGGAGAAGCTGCACGCAGCGTCCTCGGGGCCGACAGCTGCAGCTTGGAAACATCAAAATCGCAGCCAGCAGCCCTGTGCCACTGCCCCCACTGTCCCTCACTGCCCCCACTGTCCCTCACTGCCCCCACTGCCTGGCCCGGAGGTGTGCGCTGCTCTGGAGCCAGGCAATGCACCTGGCCAGGTCCTGGCCCAGTGGGACCCCCAGGACCCACCCAGGCCCCAGCAGCCCACCCTCCCAGGAGGAAGGGGGACCGCTGTCTCCAGAGCTGTGCCCCTCGCTGCAGGCCAGGGGAGGAACGGCCAGCGTCGCCTCCCAGAAGCCAATCAAAGGCTGTCCCAGGGACCCTTCTGCGCGCAGCCTTTAGTGTCCTGTCAACCTGCCTGCACTGCCGGAGGGGCGACGGCCAAAGCAGCCTGGCTCCTGTGGGGTCCGCAGACATCCCGAGGTGCCTCAGCGGAGGCTGGAGTCAGTCCAAAATTCCTATGCTGAGGAACCAACCCCTGGGGTCACCACCTTTGGAGACAGGGCTTTTCTGGAGGTGACACAGGATAAATGAGAGGCGGGACTTGATGCACCAGGACTGTGTCCCCAGTAAGAAGATCACCAATAGGCCTGGGCCTGTAATCCGAGCATGCAGGAAGCTGAGGCAGGAGGATCGCTGTGAGTTCAAGGCCAGCTAGAACTGCACAGCGAAACTCAAAAACACCAAAAAATGTAAAAGCATAAAGTCACAGCAACTCAATAACAGAACTACAACAGCCCAAGGCCCGTGCACCCTCAGGGCACTGGTGGGGAACAGGGCCCGCTGGGGCTCTCAAGGGTGGGAGGGTCTGAGACACAGCCCTCAGTGGATACAGTTTCATTTTGGGGGAAATGGGAACTGTGCAAGCAGAAAGAATGAGGGTTACACTGCCTTAGAGTGCACTGATGGACCCTTTAAAATGGCCGGTTTATGTAACAAACTCTCATTGCAATTTTGTTTTCTTTTTTGAGACAGGTAATTCAGGCTGACCTTGAACTCAAGGAGATCCTCCTGTCTCGGCCTCCTGAGCACAGAGATTATAGTTTTCCAGGATGCCGGGTAAAATGTCATTTTTATGTCATGCACATTTCACTAGAATAAAAACAATCCAGTTCCTCAGCCACAGTGGCCTCAGGTTCACTGCTCGCCATGGAGGCGCAGCTGGCAGGCACCACACTGGGCTGCAGACACAGGGCATCTGTCTTTGTAGAACGTGACACTGGCAGGGCTCACACCGTGGACAGGAAAGAGTGACACATTCTGCATCGAACAACAACTCCTGGACAGCAGCACTATAAACCCATCACCTCCGACAGGACCTGGCACGTAGTAGGTGTTCAGTGGACACCCATTCCGTGAGCCGGACACCGTGCCTGGACACGGGCCCCAGAGCTCCGTGCCTGGCCTCTCTTCCAGAAGAAACAGAAGATCCAGATTTTCTGTTATCGGATATTGGCTCAGAATTATTAAGCACCAGCCTGGCCCAAGAGCTAAGGCTCCTGGGCTGGACCTGCCACAAGACGCCAGTTTATAGCCTCGGGATCAGACGCTGGGTGGCAAGTCTCTGTCCCCACGGGCACAGAGGCCGTGCTTGGAGAGCCAGGCAGGTCACAGAGGCTGCCTCACGCCCCGTCCCCTCTCCGGGGGCTCGGAAACAGCACGGAGGGAGAACCAATCTCCTTTTCCTGCCGCTGACTGTGTGCTCAGCACCACACACAGCCCACACCCGGGAGAGACGCATACTCTCACCTCGAGTCCTGCATGGAGGCCACTCTCAGAGTGTAGCCCAGCGGCGGGGCACAGGAGGCTCAAAGGGGGCCCGAGGGAGGCTGGTGGCTCGGGGAACCAAAGACATGGCCAGGAGACAAAACCAGGATGAGGCACCGATGCCACCAGGCTGAGGCCAGAGGCTCCCGAGAGCTACTCCAGGGTGCCACATGGAGGAGACGAAATGCCCATGCCAGCCCCGCCACCCAGCAGCCAGGCCACAGCCCAAGAGGACCACGCTCAAACCACAGCACGCAAGCCCCACCCCAAGAAAGGCCGGGCACCCCAGACGAGGAGATCCTTGTCACACCAGGAAGGACCCGGAACCGAGTCTGCGCCCTCTGAGGGCGCAGGAGGAGCTGCGGAAGCCCCCCTCCCCTGCCCCTCCCCGGACCAGAACAGGCCACACAGGGCCGGGGGCAGTGTGCACCCTGGCAGAGGCCCCGCCTGCCACATTTTGTGTCCAGAGCTTCCCTGAAGGCCCTGATTGGGAAAAGGGAACAAGGTCTGGGCCCCTGGTGACAGCTGATCTCAGCCAGAGGCGCAGTGAGGATTCCCGAACTCACGTCCTAGGTCGCCTGCTGTGCACAAGCCGCCCTGTGACCACTGCCATTCGGTGCCCCGCGCTCTCCCGAGCCAGCTGCCGCGACTGGGCAGACCCTGGAAGCTGATGCACCTTCAATCTGTTACTTATCTGCAACTTCAAGTCCTTGTCACTTCTCATAGTCAAAGCCACCTCACTCAGGCCCCTGTCACAGTTAGTCCCTGCTACAAAGTTTCCCCGCTGGAATCTTCACAGTTCTGCCTTCCAGCCAGACCTGGAAAACTCAGCCGGTTTCCGCTGCGGCCCCAGTGGCGCGGGCTCAGAGGGCTCACGCGGCCAGGAGGCCTCCCGCAGTCTCTCCTGCCCTAGTGCCCGAAGCGCTGATGAGAAATGGTATTTTGCATATAACAGCAGGGACAGGAAGTCTTCAGTTCGGGGTATGCAATAAAATTCTAGCCTTAGAAACAATTATTAAATCATCTCACTAAAAATAAATCTGCTGGTATTGGCTAAATGTTTGTGGATGGCCGGGTAGTGTAGAAATAATCAGCAAGGATCTAAACTGTTCCGGGAGTTAGCTAACAGGTCAGTCCTGCTGCTGGCAACCTGTCCCCTCTGGGAGGAAGGTCCCCAGAGCCACAATACGGCTCCTGGAGATCGCCCGCGCAGCTGTGCACTGCCCCTAGAGGTGACATCAGCACTGGGGCTCCAACCACCACAGGCGCAGGAGATTATTCTCCTGACAGAGACTTCTGTTTAGCCAGGGGAGCAGACAGCAGTAACCACCGGCAGCTGGGAAGGGGACCTAACAGGATTCACGCGGCTTTGCCCTCCCCTCCGGCCGGTCTGGCCTGTCTCGAGGTGCTTCGGCAGTTCTGGACTGCAGCTGGCTTCCCCCGCCCTCTCCATTAGTGGGTATCAAACCCAGAGCCTTTGTCCTGTGCTGCATTCCCAGCCCTCTTTTATTTCCTGTGTTGAGACAGAGTCTTAAGTTGCTAAACTGCCTGGGTGGGGCTTGAACTATCACCCTCCTGCCTGGCAGGCAGTGCCACGCCCAGCTTTGTAGACAGCTTCTTGGTGGTGGTGGTGGTCGTGATCACTGTTTGAGGGAGGGTCTTGCTATGTAGTTGAAGATGCCCTTGAACCCACTATATAACCCAGGCTGGCCTCAAATTCGCAGCAATCCTCCTGTCTCAGCCTCCCGCATGCAGGGATTACAGGTGTGCACACAGCTCTTGCAGGCAGTTTCCAAACCGATGGCCCCGCCTGGTGGCCCTGATGTCCCCACAGGCCCCTCCCTGGGTACTGCCCTCCTGGCTGATAGACGCTCAGGGCAGCGCCTCCCAGCCTGGCTGACCAACCCGCCACTTTTCAGCTAGGAGGAAGCGGCCACCTGCAGGGCGCTGTGGCCTAAGTGGCTGTGGCCATGGCTCAGCGGGCAGTGAGGCCCCAGGTGCGACAGCCCGGGATGGGCAGGTGAGCGCAGACACCAGGCTTCCGGGCCGAACTTTCCCATACGACCCAAGCCTCGCCTGTAGCCTGGCCACACCCGGAAGCCACAGAACCGCACAGCTGCTGCGCAGCGGATCCTGGGAAGCCACGTTTCCTGTGACTCCTCCCACTGAGGGGGCCGCACATTGGTCCAAGGAAGAGGAGGGCCCTCATTGGCCCATCTGGAGTCACATGACCGTCCATGATCCAATCACTGAGCACCAACACAGGAGCTGCTCCGATTGGTTAGGTACAAATTATAACCCCGCCTCCGTGGCAAGGAGTAAACTAGTCATTCTCAAACCATAGGGCTTCAGAGCAGGGACGTAGTAGTTCCCCCAAAAGAAAACCGGGGAGCTGTCAGCGTAAAATCCCAGTGGGTCCTCTGAGTCCATGGTGGAGCTCTTACTAGGACAACTAGAAAAGAGACATCTGACTCTGGAGGACAAGCCAGGGCTGACTGTGGCCAGAGGTGACACCAGAGAGAAGGGGTCACGTGAGAAGGCAGAGGCTCTGCTGGGGACGGCGTCAAATCCCCGGGTCCAGCCGTACCTGATGCCACCCCCCCCGGGGACCCATAAATTCCCATCACAGTCCCTTGCACATAGAAGACTCCAGACTCCACCAGCGACATACTCTCACGCTTGGCACGCCAGCTCTGTGAGCGCACCCAAAATTTCAGCACAGGAAATTTAAAATATCATAGACTTGGGTGTTTCAGATACACCCGGAGAAAGCTGCATTCATCTTTAAAGCGACTCGCTGAGAAAAGGGCACGAGGTCACACAGGAGATAAGCCGGAGTCACGCGGAGTAGAAGTAACCGGGCAGCGGGACCCTCCCGTACCAGCCCGCTGCAGCAGCCGCCCTGCCCGGGGTCCTCTGAGCTCGGAGCCATCCTGCCGAGCTGAAATAGCTCTGCACACACATGTGCTACTATTTTTAAAACGTTACATAAATGCTACTGTAACTACCAAGCCCACACGTTCAAAAGCATTGCTGAAATGATGGCGACTCTCGATCAATATGTTGTGCTTTTTCAACCAAAAGATTCACAATTCGACATTCTGCCCGTTCTGAGGATCTGGACAGTTTATTATTTGCTTGTTTGTTTGTTTGTTTTGGACATGAGAAAGGCTGCCTTCTTCCTGAGCACAATGAAAGGGCTGTAAGCACATTCACAGAGCACACCCCGCGGGATCATTAGGCTGACTTTGTCTTTGCAAGGACCAAGGAGCGGGCTGGGGGGTAGCTCAGCGCTGGCCCAGTGCCTCCCCTGTGAGGCCCTGGGTTCAATCCTCAGCTCCACGAAAGAAAAGAAAAGGCAGAAAAAGCCAAAGAGCAGGTGGTTCACTTGGACTTCACAATCTCTGCCACCACTGGACTCTGCTGTTACTGTGTCAAGCGGCAACAGATGACGTCAACAAACAGCCATGGCTGTGTGCCAATAAAACTTTATTGGTAACAAGAAGTCGAGGGCCAAATGTGGTCCACAAGCCACGGTTGCAAAAATACAAGCAGAGCGTCAGGAGCCAGGGCCAGCCCAGGTCAGACGGCGCACACACAGGCCTCACCCTGCACGGACGCTGGTCACAGAGGCTGACAGGTCGCAGTTCACACCCCAGCTTTGCTCCAGGCAGCTGTGTGGGCCCTGGGGCAACTGGCACTGCGGGGCCCCAATCCCCTCAACAACAGTGA
This sequence comes from Dolichotis patagonum, assembly GCA_004027295.1. NCBI lineage: Eukaryota > Metazoa > Chordata > Mammalia > Rodentia > Caviidae > Dolichotis > Dolichotis patagonum. The sequence goes on along the minus strand of PVJX010042825.1, from coordinate 6,365 downwards.
GGCCAGGGTTCTAAATCCTGCCATTTACCAAGTGCCTCGGTGCTGACCTTTCTGCACCTGTCACCCCCTGAACCTCCTGGCTGCACTCCGTGGACCGAGCTTCGAACACCAGCCTCGGGGCTTGGGGAGATCTCAGAAAAACTAGATGCCGGACTCACAGGCAGAGTTCACATGTTGATCCATCGCTACAATCATCCTGACACGGCCGCCACGCACAGGACCACAGCCAACACACAGTAGGGCCTCAGGATTCACCAGAAGAAGGGCCCCCGCTGCCAGCACACCTGGAACCCAGCTTCCAAAGCAGGATCCCAATCTACACAGAGTCGAAGCCCTGTCACCTCTGTGCCCCCCCACTGTCCCCTCTCTCAGAGGCCCAGCCCTGTCAGCATCTTTTCTGTCTTTTGTGCCTGCCAATCACACTGTGACCACAGGGCCTTTGCACTTGATTCTGCCCAGACCACTCTTCCCCAGAAGACACCCAGCCCCTCCTCGCATAGCCACGTGCACAGTAATGAGATCGTGCCATTCATGAGGAACAGGGTATGTCAGGGAAGGCGCCAAGGAAGACAAGGGGGACCAGTACCCACTGTCTAAGTGGGGAAGCTGAGTCAGTGGGATAGAGGAGCCAGGCCAGCACCTCTCAGGTCTCCCACTTTGCCAAAAACCCCCAAAGCTGGCTGTGATCCTCACAGCTCCCAGTATCTATGCAGAGAAGCCCACAACCCTGAGCTGGCCAGGGAAAGTCCCGATTCGCTGCCACCAAGAAAAACACTTGGGCAGCACAACACTGTCCATCTACACCTCGGCTCCCTGCCCTGCCCATGCCGCCCACTGGGTGGGGATCAAGCCTGCAGCCCCGGCCCAGGCTGCCCCTCTGCACCGCACCCAGCCTCATCGCCTGGACTCCCGTGTCCCTTGGTCCAGTGTCCCCAAGCCCACTGCCCTGGCCCCACAGCGGCCAACGAACAGCACAAGGGCAGAGGGAAAGCCAGCGAGGACCCGGCTCTGGCCACGTCACCAGCGTATGCACAGCAGAGACCCCAGCAGACGGCAGCGCCGGGGGGCAGGGACCAGCAGGGCCACCATGGCCACCTGGGCCCTGCACGCGGAGCCTCCCCAGGCCAGGATGTGGCTCAGAGCCGGGGCAGGCGCTGCAGCCCACTGTGCCCTCACTGCCCTTCCCGGGCACCCCCAGATCCTGGGCTCAGGAGTCCTCCAGGAGTTAACACCGGAGCTGGGCAGACGCTCCATCGCCCTCGGTAATAAAACACAGAGAATCCATTTGGGCGCCATTGATTTTTTTAAGTAACTATTTTGGGGCTGGAACTCGAGGAGCGGGTATTGATCAGGCCTGGAGGAGGACGAGGTGCGCAGCAACCCAGCGGCTGCAGGACCGGGCGGTTTGGCAGGGACGACAGGTGGTGCAAGGTCGGGGGGCACAAGGTGACGGCGGCTCCCTGCCCAGCTTGGTGGCACGGGGCTGGACACATACATGTATTTGCCATCATGGTTGTCTCCACCCAGAGAATGCAGCTCCCGGGGGCCGACTTGGCTCCTCTGTTCCTGATCACGACTCCAGTGCTTGGTGTGCATTAAGGTGATTGGTGAATGAATGAATGAATGAATGAATAAACAAATGAAAGATAAATGAATGAATGACATAAAGGCTGCCGGCTCTTGAGAGCTTGCGGCCTGCTTGCTGGGCGCTGTGCACAGAAGCTGGTGAGGATTCACGTCCGTCTCCCTTGGGGCTCCTCTGGTCCCCTAGGGCCAGGTAAGAAAAGAGCCACCTCCTCCGGGAAGTCGCCTGCATCGGCCGCCAGTCCCGCCCTCAGCGTCCGCAGCTGCCCCGGAGCCAGAGAATTCCGGAGGCTGGAGGTGACACTCTGCTGCCGCCAGCCCTGCCACCTCCTTGCCCCTCTTCCACCCTGGGCACTCCGCCCAGTGGCAGCGCTGCCCGTGTGCACACTGCCCGCTCACAGGAGGGTCTCAGGGCCTGCTTTACAGGCAGGGAAACTGAGTCCAGAGCAGTTGGGGGGCCGATTTCCTCAGAGAAGCCAGAACCTCGGCTGCGATACTGAGTCTCCGGCTGTTTACGGCTGGCAGCTAGCAAGGGACATGTGCTGGTCCGATGTCCCCACAGGCCCTTCCAGGTCAGCCGCCCAGGGTCAGGGTGAGGAAGTTTCCCCAAAACAGGTTTTCCACACACGGCACAAATCTCTGCTCCACCTGAGAAGTACCCCTTCATCTCTGGAATCCAAGTAAGTCGCAAAATCAAATAAATCAAACCCAGAATTCAGTGTCCCAACAGCCAGGCAGGGTGGCGGTGGTGCACACCTGTCATCCCAGCACTCGGGGAGGCTGAGACAGGATGATCCCAAGTCCAAGTCTAGCCTGGGCGATTTAGCATTTAATCGAGACCCAGTCTCAAAATAACAAAGGCCTGGAGACACAGCTCAGTGTCAAGGCCTTGCACTCAACCCCCAGGGCCACCAGAAATAAAAATAAAAAATATGGGCCAGAGCGCGAGATGAGACCGAAGCAAGGAAGCAAGGGACAAGGCTGCCCCCTAACACCTCGACCTCTCAGGAACCACCTCGTCCCTCGAGGGCGCAGGACTGGAAAGGGCCCCTCCTCACCTGCCTGCACACAGGCCTCCAGGCCGATTCCTGCCATGCTGACCTTTGCCACTGTGGTGGACAGAGCAGGGCCAGGCCTCTTGCACCCACAGAGCCGCCTGCCCTCACCATTCGGAATTGGGCTGGGCGAGGTAGGGGTGGCGCAAGGGACACAGCCAGAGGGCACCCCCCTCTGAGCACCAGTGCCACCCGGTCATTACCAGCAGTCTGGCAATTTCCTCCTGTTTCTGGGTGACACCTGCCGAGGTCCATGCCGCACTCGTCTCATCCTCGGGACCTTGGGGGCTGCACAGTGGGACCCTTTTCCAGCAAGGCCCCTGGACCTGGTGTCAGAAAGTCCAGCGCCAGGAGCTGGCCAGACGGCCCCCACCTGTCACCAGGCCATGGTGTCGCCCTGGCCAGAGGCCCGCCTCTCTCCTTCCCATCGGTGAGGGGCTCCTCTCCGGGACGCCCCCACTGCCCACTGACGGGAGGCCACTCACAGACCCCTCTGTCCCAATGAAAAGTGCCACCGGGCCGCACCACACTGGGGGTGGCATCCCGGAGACCACGCTCCCCGCTCCACGCCTCCAGCCAGCCAGGGGGCTCTTTGTGTCTCCTGGAGCCAGAGCGGATCGAGCCCAGGCCCGGCCTACGCCTCCCTCCCGGCACCCGCATCCGGCGGGAGGCAGGGCGGGAGTGATTTACTCTGGGAACCTCCACTGGGCCAGCATTAAATCACTGGGCGGCGACAGCATTTGCATTCCGGCGGCCCCCTCTCCCGGAGCAGCAGCACCGGCCGCCAGGAGGGAGCCCCGCGCCGGGCAGGGCTGGGCCTGTGCTCCGAGGCTGCACCCCGCCTGCGAGCTCGAGCCCTCTGTCGCGTCGGCGGCGCTGAGCCCGCCGAGCCACTGACCCCGGGCGCCGAGGGCAGGCCCGGTCTCCCCGCAAGAGGGACCCACGACGGGGGCTGGGGCGACTGCCTGAGGATTCGTGCGCTCTCGCCAAGTTCGCTTCCCGATTCTGGCGCTGGCGAGGCCGGGAGGGGTCCACGCACCGCACGGCGCCGCGCACGCCGCCCACGCAGGGAGGGGGCCAAGACAGCAGCGCCCGGGGCGGCGGGCGCGCACACCCTCGGCCCGGGGTCGCGGCCCCTGCCCAAAGCCCGGGCCGGCGCGGTGGGCCCGAAGGAGGGGCCGCAGCTACCGGAAAGCCCCCAGGGCCGAAGGACGCTGTGCGCGGAGCCCCCATCCTCCCTCCAAGTGTAGGCAGCTAAGCCTCCGGCGTCTCGGGCTGCTTCGGAGCGGGTGCTATATATAGTTATCAAACCGCCGCGTCTTCGTGCTCCCGGCGGCGGCGGGGACTGGCGCGACACACACAGGGGCCCAGCAGCCCCGCACCTCCACCGCGGGCCGGGGCACGATGCAGCCGAGACCCCGGCGGTGGCCCGCCTTTTTCCCTCTCCAGACCAGGCCCCAGAGCCACCCGCCACTGCCCGCAGGCTGGGGACAGAAAGGGGACATCGGCCAAGTCTGGTACAAAGCACCAGGCAGGCAGCTTCTCCCGGAGAGCTGGCGCGGCCTCAGCGCCGCCCAGCACACGCCGAGCCCCGGGGAGGAGCAAAACAGCAACAAAACTGCGACCTGCAGGTCGGAGGGGCCGCGCACTCCGGGAAACGGCCCTGGGCTTCGGCCCCGAGCAGGCGGCCCCAGCCCGAGCAGCCTGTCGCGAATCAGCTCCCAGCCTGGCCCCTCTCCTGGCGGCGGGGAGCTCTCCAAGCCCTCGGCGCCACCCCTGCACCGGCCACCGCCGAGCGCGGGCGGCACCTGGCGCACACGGCGGGGTCCTCCCGGGCGTCTCCAGGGCCGGCGCGGTCTCCTCTCCCAGGGAGCTGACACGCAGATCCGCCGCGAACCGCAGCCCTGCAAGCTCGAAGTAAAAGTTTGTGCTTCTCGACCGCATCCCGCGCCTCCGGGCGGTCTGCTGCTGAGGCCCGCGGAGAGGTCTGCGAAAGCGGAAACTACCTGCCCCCAAATGCTGGGTCCCCGTTTCGCAAGGTCTGGAGCGCCGAGCTCGCCAATGCACATGAGCGCTGCTCGTGACGACTCCGGGTTCCTCGCGGCGCCAAGATGTGCGCCCCGCTCCTGGTGGGGGAAGGGGCGGCTCCGCCAGCGCTGAGGCTGAGCTGCCCTGGAACGAACAGGAGCCGCCCCAAGGTTCCCCAACTCCCGCTGCTGAGGCGGAAATTACCTGCCTGTGCCGGCCCTGCACGCCAGGCGTTGGGGACGGCGGCGGGCAGTCCTCGGGGTGCTCGCTCCCCAGCCCCGGGCGATGGCTCCGTACCCCCGCGTTATACGCGGCCCCCGCGCCCCGGCCGCCCGGCCACTCCGCCCTGTCCCGCCCGCCTTAGGGTCCCGGTGCCCGGGCTGCTCCACTTCCAAGAGGCGAGCAGGGGGCTTGGGGAGGGTCTGCTTGGGGAGGGGATCCCTTTGCGGACAGCGACAACAGAGGGGCGCGCGGGGGCGCGAGGAGGGGCCGCGCTGGCGGAGCCAACCCCAGGCCCCGCAGGTGTCCTGAGCTCGCACCCCAGGACCGCAACCTGCGGCGGGGGCTGCCCTTAGCAGGGCGAGGAGGGGGCGAGGCTCCCGGGGCCCCCGCCGCCCACCCCCGAGGCCGCGCGCACCTCCCCGTCTGCTGCCCCCGCGCGCCCGGGAAGGATCCGCGGGGAAGCTGGGGATGGGGCGAGGAGGGGGCCCGCGCCGGCGGTGCCAGCTTCCCAGGGGCGCCCCAGCTCCGCCTAAGTCCCCGGGATGGAAGCCGCCCAGGACGCCGGGAGGAGGCAGCCGCCCGGCCGCGGAGCCAACTTTGCGCGCAGCGGCGGCGGGGTCGGGGTCGGGGACGGGGACGGGGACGGGTCTGGTCCGGACGCGTTACCTGAGCATCGCAGCGCAGTCAGAGCCAACAGGAGCCGGAGCGGCGGCGCCCGGCCCGGGGCCCGCATGGTCCTCGAGAGCCCGGGCGGCTACGGCCGAGCGCCGGGCATGGCTCGCTCCCCGCGGCTCCAGACGCAGCGCCGGGGCCGGCGGCGCCTCCTCGGCGGCGCCTCTGCGCGCTCCGGGCTCGGCGTGCGCGGCCGGGAGTGGGGCGGCCGGGCCGGCTCAGCGCCGCGCGCCCTCGCCCGCTGCCCCGCGCTCCGCCCGCGCCGCGCCGCCCCCGCGCCCTCCGCCGCGGCCCCCGCGCCCCGGCGTCCGGCCCATCGCGGTCCCGGCGCGCGCCGTGCGGCCGCCCCTCGAGCGGAGTGGAGCGGAGACTGAGCGCGGGGCGCCGGGCGCGGGGCGGGGACGGCGGCGGGGAGGGAGGGGCGCGGGGGCGGCGCGCGGGACGAGCCACTGGGCGGCGTGGAGGCCGGGGAGGCGCCCGGGCCGGGGGCGCGCGGGCGCGGGCTGCGAGACGGGGTCCCGGGGAGGTCGGGCGCGTCCCCAAGGTCGAGAGGTGACGGCCCGGGACAGGGCGCCCGGCGTGGGTGGGCGAGGGCCGGAGGGAAGGCGTCTGCGAGGGACGCGGGGCGCAGAGCGCGGTCCCGTGACACAGCTGGCGCCGCTCGGGGAGGGGGCGCCCCCGGAGCGGGCTCCAAGCCAAGGGAATCCGAGCCCCAGAGCCGGGCTGGGTGTGGCCAGGAGGCTGAGGCAGGAAAGGGCATCCGGGAAATGTTTACAGGGTGCGGGGCGGGGAGCCTCAGGGACC
>PVJX010042824.1:0-13966 GCA_004027295.1 Dolichotis patagonum | reverse complement strand
TACTAGAGATTATAGCCAATCTTCTCTGCCTCATTTCTGCTATTCTATTTTTCTGCCATTGATAGTCTATTTTTCTCTTCCACTCCACCGTCTGCCTCATTCACTGAGGCCTCTCTGCCACTGTTCCTGAAATGCTCGTATTCTTGTTCTCTCTCCCTAGAATGTCCTTCATTATTTTTGTAGGGTTGGACTGGTGGTCACAAATTCTCCTAGCTCCTCTTTGTCATGGGAGCATCTTGTTTCTCCATTAATTTCTATAGAGAGTTTTTCAGGATACACCAATCTGGGCTGGAGATAGTTCTCCTTCAGTGCTTGAATTACTTTACTCCAAGCTCTTCTTGACCTGATGGTCGGTGTCGAGAAGTCTGCCATGATTTTGATGGGTTTTCCTTTATAGGTGATCTGTTTCTTTTCTCTGTTGGCTTTTAATATTCTGTTCTTACATTGAATTTCTGGGATCTTGATTATTATGTGTCTGGGTGTAGCTCTGTTTGTGTTGTGGGTGGCTGGAGTTCTGTATGCTTCATACTTCTGCATATCATTTATTTTTTCTATGCTTGGGAAATTTTCTTTAATAATTGCTGTGAATAGCCTTTGTAATTCCTCTGGTTTGATTCCTGCTTCTTCATTCACATACTTTATTCTTAAGTTATAGATCCTCTTGTCATCTTCTAGTCTTTGTATCTTTATTGCCTGCTCCCTTGTTATTTTTAAGAGATTGTCCCTTTCATGACCCCACATTGCAAGCCTGTTTTCAATTTTTGATAGTCTGTCTTTGGTTTCTTTCAAGCAGTTTTGCCAGCTTTCTATGGAGTCTTTAGTTTCCTGATTATGCCTTTGAATCTGCTTCATAAATTCTAGGTTTTTTCTGAATTCTTCATTAAATTTTTCTCTCCATTTGTGTTCCTCCATTCTTCTGTCTGTGTCTTCTTGAGATGTGCCCAGACCTTCTTTTATTAATCTAATTATCTCTTGTTTAATTTGAATTAATTTTTCAGTTTTGGTCCCACTTACGAGGTCCTGGAGATATCTCTTTATGTCCGCTAATGCTGTGTTTGATGTTGCATTTTTGCTGCCCTCATTCTCTTTTGTATTTACCTCTCCTGGATCAGTGTTCTCAGGGTTGGGGGCTGGGAGTTGTTTCTTATTTCTCCCTTTTGTCATGTTTTTGGTTCCTTCCATACAAGTGTACAGTGTAATTCCCAGACCCTTTTCTTGTTGTTTAAGGCTCCTCTAGAGGGTGCAGGCTAGGAGCTTTAGCCCTCTTCAATAGGTTATCAGAAATTAGAGTTCACCCACGGGCAGTGTGTTTTAGCTTCTCCCTTCTGGGCCAGTCAACATTTGCAGGCCTTCACTGCATCAGTGTACACTGATCTCAGGGAAGTAACTGGGTCCCCGCCAGGGGCGCAGCCTAGTCCAAGCAGATTCCACCAATTCGGTCAGCGAGGGGTGTAACCAGCTGAAGCCACTTCCTTATGGAGTTAGGGCTGTCCTGCCCAAATCCAACATGTCATCCAGTCGGTTTGCCCTTTCCCGTGGGAGGGTCTTATTCCCATCACTCACCGTGTTCCCTTGAACTGCTTGACTCCTCAACCTCCAACTTCAGAGCGGCTGCGGTGGGAATTCATGGTGCCTCTGGGTGGGTCGTGTGCAGAGCCGGTCCTGGCAAGCTGCATGCAGGGCTGCTCAGCTCCGCACTCTGGCAGCTCAAGCCAGTCGCTTCGGTATGGATGGCTTGTTCAGGTCAGGTGGAATTCAGGCATCTCGAAGAGGGTGCCGTGCTCGCTGATCTTATCTTCACTAATAGTAGCCCCAGGACATCATATTCGAGTGGGTTTTTGCACTTTAGTTTCTTTCTGGGTTGTGAGAGTCTATCTCTCTCTGTTTGGGTCTCTCCAGGGAGTTTTATTCTGGCATTTGAGCGTTTCTCTCAGAGAGGGTCTCTCTCCTGCTACCTACCAGTCTGCCATCTTGTCTCTCCAATCAATGCTCAACTTTTTTGAGATTTGGCCACTAGCAGTTCATTCAACCTGGTTCCTGTATCTTTTGGACACAACTTCATCAGTTTTTGAGCACTCCCTTCTTTTGGTCACTGAAAGATGTTCGAAGGTTATCTTGTCATTTCTGAGGGACTTCTGGTTCTCCTGGCAGTGGTAAGCAGAGGGTGTTGAGTCCCCACCAGCCTCTGCACCTTCATAGCGATGTTGCTGAGCTCGTTGCTCAGCAGGCAGCGGAGGCTCATGAAGGATGTGGGATAACCCACGATATTCTCCACCTCTGACACCACCTGGATCCAGTGAGTCGGGGACCTGGAGGACTGACCACGCCAGAAGCCCACAGTGGACGGGAACCACAATGGGCAATGTAGGGGGCCCAAGGCCCCCAGGTAACAGGGCAAGCATATCAGCAGCTGGCGAAGGCTCATAGTCTGAGTCTGGGAGGGTCAGGGACCTGGGGGTATCCGGAGGTGCCTCAGGAAAGAAATCAGGGGCCAAGAAGAAACTTGCAGGAACTAAATGGAAGTGGTGCTTCCTATCCCTCAAAGGATGGTGGCTTCATGAACCGTAATCCAAGAAAAACTTTAACTGCTGTTATCTGTAGCCCGAGCTGAACCAACAGTAACCCGAGCTCACCACTGTTCCTGGCCCTCCGGCAATAGAAACCACAGCCACCGTCTATACGGGGGATGCCATATTGGCCAGGCAGCTATTATTTCTGATGTGAGACAAAATCTCAATGTTGTTTTAATTTTCATTTCTGGAATGGCCAGTGATGGTGAACATCTCTTCATTTATTTGTTTGCCATTTGTATATCTTCATCTGAGAACTGTGTGTTCATTTCAGATGCCCATTTTTGGAGAGGGTCTTTGAATTTGGGTAGCTTGATGTTTTTCAGTTCTTTATATGTTCTTGATATAATTCCTTTGTCTGAGGGGTTGCTGGCTAGAATTCTTTTTCATTCTGTGGGTTTTCTTTTCACTCTGATGGTGATTTCCTTTGAAGTGCAGAAACTTTTCAATAATACGAGATCCCAGTTTTTGATTGTCTGAAGTGTTTCCTGTGCGGTTTGCATTTTGTTCATGAATTCTCTGCCTAAACCTATGTCTGCAAGACTTCTACCCACCTTAACTTCCAGTAGATTTAGTGTTTGTGTTATAATGTTTAGGTCTTTTATCCACTTAGACTTTAGTTTTGTGCATGGCAATAAGCATGGATTTAATTTCAGTCCTCTGCATGTGGAGAGCCAATTTTTCCAACACCACTTATTAGAGAGGCTATCCTTTTTCCAGTGAACATGTTTAGCCCCTTTGTCAAATATCAGGTGGCTGAGTATCTTTGTACCTATACTTGCATCTTCTAATCTGTTCCATTGATCCTCAGGTCTATTTCTTTGCCAGCACCATGCTGATTTTATCACTGTGGCTTTGTAGAACAGTTTCAAGTCAGGAATTGAGATGCCTCCTGCCTTGCCTTTATTCCCTAGAATTGTCTTTGGTAGTCTAGGTTTCTTCTGGTTCGAAATGAATTTTAGTAGTGTTTTCTCTAGATCTGTGAGGTATGTCAATGGTATTTTGATTGGGATTGCGGTAAAGCTGTATAACAGTTTTGGGAGCATGGCCGTTTTCACAATGTTGGTTCTTCCTAGCCAAGAGCATGGAACATCTTTCCATTTTCTAATATCCTCTTCAATCTCCTTTTTTAGCGTAATATAATTTTCAGCATATACGTCTTTTACATTTTTTGTTAGGTTGATTCCTAAGTACTTCATTTTTTTAGATGTTATTGTGAAGAGTGATATTTCCATAATTTCTCTCTCGGTGAGGTTCTTGTTTGTGTACAGGAATGCTACTGATTTTTGAGCATTGACATTGCAGCCAGCTACACTGCTAAATTTGTTTATTACCTCTAGTATTCTTTTAATGGAGTTTTTTGGGTCTTCTATATAGAGTATCATATCATCAGCAAATAGTGATAATTTAACTTCTTCCTTTCCTATCTTTATTCCTTTTACTTCTTTCTCTTGTCTGATTGCCTTGTGTAGTGTTTCCAGAACTGTATTGCATAGAAGTGGTGATAGTGGACATCCTTGTCTTGTTCCTGATTTGAAAGTGAAAGCTTTCAGTTTTTGTCCATTTAGTATAATATTGACTGTTGGTTCATCATAGATGGCCTTTATAAGGTTGAGGTAGACACCATGTATTCCGAGTTTCTGAAGAGTTTTAATCATGAACATGTGTTGGACTTTATCAAAAGTTTTTTCTGCATCTATTGAGATGACCATGTTGTTTTAGTTTTTGGCTCTGTTGATATGGTGTGTTACGTTTATTAATTTGCATATATTAAACCATAACTTCATTCCTGGAGTGAACCACACTTGGTCATGATGTATATTCTTCTTGATGATTTGCTCCATTCTATTTGCCAGTATTTTATTGAGATTCTTTTTATATATGTCCATTAGTGAGATTTGCCTATAGTTCTCCTTTTTGGTTGGGTCTTTCTCTGGTTTGGCCAGAGTAATAATTGCCTCTAGGAATGATTTAGGGAGGATTGCTTTCTTTTCAATTTCATTGAAGAGTTTAAGGAATATTGGCATCAAGTCTTCTCTAAATTTCTTATAGAATTCAGCTGTGAATACTTCAGGACCTGGGCTTTTCTTTGTTAGTAAGTTTTTTTATTACATTTTCAATTTCAGTAGCTGATATTGGGTTATTCAGAATTGATATATCTTCTTGGTTGAGCCTTGGTAGTTCATATGTTTCTAGATATCTGCCCATTTCCTCTGCATTTTCCACTCTATGTGAGTAGAGATTGTCATAGTAGGCACTCGTGATCTTTTGAATTTCCATGGGATCTGTAGTAATTTCTGCCCTTTCTGTTCTTACTGCATGAATTTGGGTTTTTTCTTTCTTTTTCTTTATAAGGTTCACTAGAGGTTTGTGAATTTTGTTTATTCCCTCAGAAAACTAGTTTTTGGAGTCATTAATTCTTTGTATTGTTTTTTTAGTTTCAATTGCATTGATTTGTGCTCTAATCTTTACTATTTCCTCTCTTCTATAAGTTTAGATTTGACTTGCTCTTTTTTTTCCAGAAGCTTGAGATGAAGCATTAGATTGTTGATTTGTGCTCATTCTGTTTTCTTGATATGACTATTTATTGCTATATATTTACCTTTTAAGACTGCTTTCATTGTATCCCATAGGTTACAATAGGTTGTTTCCGCATTTTCATTGAATTGTAGGTATTGCTTTATTTCTTCTTTAATGTCCTCTGTAGCCCACTTGTTCTTCAAAAGGTTATTATTAACTTCCATGTATTCATGCCAGTTTTGCAATTTCTTTTGCTATTAATTTCCAATTTCAGTGTGCTATGGTCAGATAGTATTCATGGGATAATTTCAATACCTTTGCATTTACTTAAGAATGTATTATGGTGTAATATATGGTCTATTTTGAAGAATGTCCCATGGGCAGCTGAGAAGAATCTGTATTCTGATGTGGTTGGGTGGGACACTCTGTAAACAAATACTCAGTCCAATTGCTCACAGGTATGATTCAGTTCTATTATTTCTTTGTTGATTTTTTTGTCTAGTTGATCTATCTCTTTGTGACAGTGGTCTGCTAAGGTCCCCTGTAATAATTGTCTTCTTGTGTATTTGGTTTTTCCTATCTTTTAGTATCTGTGTTATATAGTTGGGTGCTCCTGTGTTTGGTGCATATATATTTATAATTATTAGTTCTTCCTCTTGAATTTTTCCACTTACAAGTATGTAGTGATCCTCTTTGTCTCTTTTAATCATTTAAGTTTGAAGTTCACATTGTCTGAAAATAGAATAGTTCCCCCTGCTCTTTTCTGGGTTCCTCTTGCATGGAATACTGTATTCCATCCTTTGACTTTTAATCTATGAGTTTCTTTTTGAGTCAGATGAGTTTCTTGTATACAGCATATTGTTGGATCCTGTTTCTTGATCCTTTCTGTCAAGCTGTTTCTTTTGGTATATGTATTGAGCCCATTTACATTTATGGATACCACTGATATGTACTGGCTTGACTTTGCCAGGTTGTGTTACTCTTGTTAGTTTCCTGTTTTTCTCCCTTGTTTACTTTCTTGTCCAGCCTGGTGATTTCTTTCTGTTGTTGCTCTGGAGATTTTGGTCATTTTTATCTCTACCTAGGTTGTCCTTCAGCACTCCTTCTAAGGTTGGTTTGGTGGATATGAATTTCTTCAGTTGTTCTTTTTCATGGAAGTATCTTGTTTCTGCATTAAATTTGAAAGACAGTTTTGATGGGTACGTCAGTCTAGGTTCAAAGTTGTTTTCTTTTAGGGCTTAAAATACTTCACTCCAAGCTCAGCTTAACCTGAAGGTTTATGCTGAGAAGTCTGCTGTGATTCTAATAGGTTTTCCTTGATAGGTGAGTTGTGTCTTTTCTCTAACAGCTTTTTGTATTCTGTTTTTATGTTGTATGTTTGAGATCTTAATTATTATATGTCTGGGTGTAGGTTTATGTTGGTTATGACTGTTTGGTGTTCTATATGCCTCACTTATTTGTATATCTCATTTTCATCCCATGTTTTGGGAAATTTTCTCCCATTATTTCTGTGAACAGCTTAGCTATATCTTTTGCATTATTTCTTGCCTCCTCACTAATGCCTATTACTCTAACATTGTTTCTCCTGGCATCATCTTGTAGTTGTTGGATTGTCATTTTATGGTGCTGTATTGTTTTTATAAGTTCTAACATTTCAAGATTGCTATCTGCAATCCTGTCCACATGTTCCGAGATTCTACCTTCAGCTTCATTTAAATGACTTTGCAGGATTTCAGTACAATTTTTTCCTTCTTGCATATCTCTTTCAATTTGTTTCTTAAATTCTGCTTGTTTTATGCCTTATTCATTCAAAGTTTCAATCAATTTCCCATCCTCTTGTAGTTTCTTATCTATTTCTTCTCTAGCTATCTTGAGCAGCTCATTTACTAAGGCTGTTACTTTTTTCTTTACATAGGACATTATTTTTAATTTGAGTTTTCCATAGCCTAGTGGATTTCTTTCTTTACTTCATTTGCTATCTTCTCAGAGTTTTCTAGTGTATGAATTTTAGTGTCCTCTATTTCATTATTGCCTGCACTTGCCCCTGATGGACTAGATGTTTGGGATTGCATTTTGTCTTTTCATTTAGTCATTTTCACCTTTTGGGTACATTTCTGGTCTTTCTATTCCAAAAGCCACAAATTTCTGTAGTGTGTTTTTCAGGGTTCTACTCTGTGATTGATGTTTGTCAAATTGCACGGTACCACAGTGAAGAGGACATCCATTCTCCTTAATTCCTCTTGCCTTGTCTGTTGGGTGAGTCCTACATTATTTCTGGGCTAACTACCCCAGAAAGAATTGATGTAGTGCAACTCTTTTCTTCCTGCTGTTGTTATATCTTCAGGTTGTGGCAGGTCACCAGATCTCCCTGGTTATAGTGTTTGTGTCAGCTGAGGCCCTACTGTGTCACTGGGGTCTCATAAGTTCTTTTAATTTCCTCTAAATTGTGGCAGGCAATATTGGCACGCTCCTCAACCTGTCTGATGTTCTCTGTGTGAGGGGTGGCAGTTACCCACTCTCTTGCCAGGTTAGTCAAGTCTTACACTTGGAGGGAGTTTCACTTCTGCCCCTTTTTACCCACTACAAACCTCTATTTTATGGGGCAAACTCACCACACTGACTGAAGCTTGATGAGGTCTTGTGTTTGGGTGAGAGATTCCTGAGCCTCTCATCGAGCCAGCATGGTAGTACACTGTAGCCCAGTATTCCTGTTGGAAGGGTAGATCCTGCAGATGTGGTCTCTGGCAGATCTGGCCCTCCACAACCAGTCTCCTGGATGTTCCTTGTAGGTGAAGGGCAGGCCAAGCTATCCACAGCAGCCCTGGAGAGCGCTGGTCCCAAGGTACTCTCTGCAGGTGGAAGGCAGGTCTAGCCTATCCAGCAGGCCCAGAGAGCGCCAGTCCTGAGGTGTTCTCTGTGGCAGAGGGTGGGCCTAGCTGGTCTGGCAGGCACAGAGAGCACTGGTCCCGTGGTGTTCCATAACTTTTGAATATAATATTTTTAGATACCTCGCTTTTTAAAGAGATCAAGTGGATAGAAAGTAGATTTCATGGTATTAAGTTTCATGCAGATTATTTGAATCATTGTAATGGTTCAACACCAAGAAAAGGCTTCCATAGTCAAGTAGTTGACCAAATCTACTTAAGAAATAACCACATAACATAAAGAAATAACCACATCATTTAAGTCATTTTAACCTTGTTTTATCAGTGACTAGTTCATGCAAGGAGTGTAACAAAATATAGCAAAGCACTTAATACAGTTAATGCCATATAATCATAACATACTCCACAAGAGGAATGTAAAAACATGACAGCATTTTTTCTTCCTTCAGAAATATATATTTTTAAGATACATTTAAATTTTACTTTAAAGCCCCTCTTTTGAATTACATCTTCAATAATTAATAGAAATCTAACTTTTGGGACACAAAAACAGTTTTCTTACATCTCTGGGCAGTATATCCTGCTCCCAAAGAAGCTATCCCAAAAAGAATATCTAGGAAACAAAGTTTGAGGGACCACCAGGCTATGGTAACTGTAATTTTCTTTTCAATTCTCTTTTCATATTAAGGAATATACATGGCACAAACTCCAATTTTTTTATCTTACTTCATTAAATTAAAAGTTTCATTAAAATAAAATAAAATGCTCTATTATTTGTAGCTAGACTAAGATGAAATATATTCTAATTTCTTAATATTACAAGCCTAGTTTACAATTAGCTTTGCTTATACTTTCTGAACTACTGTTTGCCAAAATAACCTTAAAACACAACTAATAGAAATCATATATTCATTCATTTTTTAAAGGACATTTGTACTTACATAATCTTCTTTATATTTATAGTTCCTTGTTCCAAGTTCTTAACTGGTAGTAATCAACTGAAATCTTCCCAAAGCAGGGATTAATATGTGCCAGTTCACTACATAACCTTACCAAAGTTTAGTCACTCAGAACTACTGCATCTGGGTTTGTGTCCATCCAAAAGGCCAGCTGCTCTAAACAAAAGCCTTACTCATCTTGCCTGTTGTATCACTAGCTGAAAAGTGCTACTGCCATAATAATAATTCTCAACTTGTGAATAGAGCCAGCAACCAACCAACAATTTATGGAGTACATGGGCTGCTGATAATTGTGTGGTCATATAGTTGGGTGTAGGGATTACTTTATTACCACTGACTGGAAGCAACTGTGCTTCCTGAAACCATGATATTGATAGTGAATTAGCTTATACATGAAACATGAATCTGTAATGCTGAGTTAAATATCAATGCTGACAAACTGGAATGTGTTGAATATTCAAGGAAATCAACTATTAGAAAAAGATGGTCAGATTAAGAGTGATCACTTACATCCAGAAGCTGTAGCTTACAGTTGCTTCATATTGCCAGAGTTCTGTGGTTACAGCTTGCTGGGAGATTTTTATGATGCCTGAAGGAATATTCTGGGTAGATTTTTCTGGCTCCAAGGCTAATTCCTGTGGCAATAGTAGCACTAGGAATAAAGAAAATGCAAACCAGGAGCAATACAGGAAGCCAAATATAATGTTTTGGTAAGCCCTGGGGCAACATAAATATAAGGATAGCCATGCAAAGTGCCATCCATATCATATATATATATATATATATATATATATATATATATATATATACTATGCACAAGAATTTAACTGACAGGAGGAATTTTGGTATGTTTTAGTGCCTTTAACAGTGTATATCATTTATTTGATTTTATTTTAAAGAGAGAAAGAACAGAAAAGAAAAACAAAAAAAGAGACATGGAAACAACTACAAAAACTACAACCCCCCCAAAAAAATAACTATATAGGCTTTCAAAACAAGATGATAGGAATTTAACAATAGTCGTAATTGTTATCTTTAAAAGAATTGCTTAAATTACCAGATATAGACTGTAAAATTGATCTAATCAAATGAGTATTAACTGTTTTTTCCAAGAACTAATAGAATTATTAGCATAATAATGTTAGCTATTCTATGTATATATAAACAAATTTGTACCTTCTTCCTTTTCCCTTCTTGCTTTTCTTCTTTCCCCTACCCCAGTTATTTTTTCCCGTTGAACATTTTCTTACCCTTTCACAGTATCTATTGCAGATTTTGGATCTTATTTATTCTTTCAGTTTCTTACAACAATGTATATCATGTAATAGATAATTATTTCCCAAAAGTCATTATTTAAGTAATGATTTATGAAGATGTGTAGAGAACATCTAATCTTAGGCAAAATGATGAAAGTTTAGTTGACATTAGCAATATCTTTTTTTTTCTATCACCACACCTGTCTCCTGAAGTCAATGCCTACCTTGACTTTTAAAATAACTTCTTCCCAGAAATTTTTCAGGGAAGGACCAGTGATGTGTTTTCTATCCCATTAATGGTTAAATCAATTTTATTCATTTGGATACATTAAAATAAATTTCATAAACTCATCACTCAAAATAGACAATGGAAGACTAATATTCAAAATAAAGAAGAAACAGAAAACAATCCTTCATCAACAATTTTAAGATTGATCCTTCAAAACAGTTTTAAATTTTTTTAATTTCCTACTCTGACCCTCTTTACAATGGAGAATTTTGTTTTTAAAAGCTATGCACCCAAAGTTAGGATTTGTGCACCCAATAGTCAACCCCTGCTACAGATAGCTGTCTTTGCAGTTTTTTTCTTCTTTGCTGTTTTCTTGGAGACCTTTTTAGGTTTTAAATATAGAAAAATCTGAAAAAGTTAATGTACAAGAAGCTACAAAATGATATCATATTTTACTATTTATCGGTTTAGGAAGCATGTTTCAAAAAAAGAGCTCTCTTTTAATCAGCTACAAGGGCAATTACAAAAGTTATTTGAAATCAGAAAATCATGTAGATTTCTAAGCATGTACTGCACCTATACCATGAAACAAATTAGTCATCAGGTATTTTATGGCTCCACAACTTTGTACCTAGAGCTGGTAGAAGCTATGAATCAAGAAAAGAAAAACAGAAGAAAAGAGAATAAACATAGTGTGTGTTGGTGTATCTGTCTTTTGAAATCTTAGATCAGTGAAATGGGCAAAGCAATTCTAAAGGCCTATCAAGTACCTGTTCCACAGGTTTATAGTACTGAATGGGCTTGATAATGCTGATAAAAGAAAAAATTCTTGATACATGTTTTGATACTCCAGTCACATCTCATAGGAGTTATACATATTTATAATACATTATAAATCAGTAAATATACTTTTTAAATATAATTTTTAAAGAGGTGCTGAAGCAGGTTTTCTGTAAGAAAAGGAAATACAACAAGATATTGAAGAACAAAATATAAATAATGTAGTCTCAAAAACCTGACAGTTTCCTTAAGTAGATTATTATATTTAATTAAATGCATGTGGACTTCAAAAGGAATTTATATTTAATTTTTCTAACTTCCATCATTGGACACATTATCAGAGTTAAAAATCCATTAACTTTGATGTGTCTTATGCATAAGAATGTCACATATATCAATTTATCACCACTGCATTAAGATAATATAGTGGTATTTTCAATCAACATGGAAGAAATAAAATTAAATATACTTAGCTTTCTGCAGTACTAAGAAAATTTCTGTATCCAAACATAATAAACAAAACACATTTTATACATGTGAAGAATAACATTATCTTTTTTTTCCTTAGAAAAAAGAAGAGGATGTTACATTATATGTGCTAAAAGAAACACATACATCTTAAGTCTGAATATTAAGTCATTGTGGTTTTTACTAAAAACATGTGTTTCAGAAAATGATGTTTTTGATGAGATTACCAAGGACATAATTTGAACCTAACATTTCACATGCTAGCATAGCCTCATGAAGATTTATCAAACAGTATTTCCTGGAAAAGCTAAATTTTAGAAATCTCTATTCTCCCAGAGAACAGTAGTTTTCAGCAATTTCTTACACAAAAAATAATAAAGTTCTAAGAGGCATGAAAATGTACTTTAAATATCAGCCATGTAAAGATGTAAGCTTAATACAGAACTTGAAGATATGAATCTTAAATTTGCTTTGACATTTAATCCCACAGTGACTATTGCCAGCCATTTATTTCCAATACTCACTAATCAAATGGAGCATAATTTCTTTTCTTTTTTTAAAATTTTTTAAAATTTTAGTTAAAGAGAAAAAACAAAAAAGAAAACAACCAAACAAAACAGAAAAAGGGTAGCATCAATACAGAATTCCAAAGGCAAAAAATGAATGAAAGTACCACAATAACAACAACAAAACAAAAACAAAAACAAAAACACTAGGAAATCGCCACTTGATAGGTTACATACTGTCATCATTGGAAATAGTTGTTCAAGTTACAAAATTAAAGCACACAAAGTAGACATTCAAACAGTGAGACTATTAACAGTTCTGCTCAACAATCCAACAAAAAGAGTAATGTGGTCATCTATCTTATACACTTAAATATACATTCAGTTATATCCTTTAGAGCACTTTTCTATTTATCTATCATCTATCTATCTATCTATCTACCTATCTATCTTCTTTTAATTTTATTTTAAAGGGGGCAAAATTAAACACAATAAAACAGAACAGAATGGGACTTAAGAAAGCATAAATTTCAAAGCTATACAACCAGGGATCTTTACTATCTGTCATATTGTCTCTTGTTTTGTTCCAAATGGTTGTCCATATCTTTGCATATGTGGAGCTCATACTAAATACCATAGCCAATTTTTTTCACAAGATGTGCAGTTAACTGGCTCCCACTTGCTAAGGGGGGGGGCATGGGACAGGACGACATGAGATGTCTGATCTCAGCCTTCCCATTGGCAGTATTACAGCTGCCCCCCAGAGAGGGGAAGAGTTCCTTATTCTCCCAGCACCACGAGTCAACTGCATGGTGCAGGTCCCAACACACCAGGGGCTCTCTCCTTCAGGCCGCCAAAAGTCTGCCACACTCACAGCCACCTCCCAGAGAGGGAAGGAGCTCCTTATTCTCCCAGCACCCCCAGTCAGACACACAGTGCAGGTCCCGACACACCAGAGTCTATCTCCTCAGGCCACTGAAAGTCTGCCACACTCCCAGCCACCCCTCAGAGAGGGGTGGAGCTACTTGTTCTACCAGCACCCTGAGTCAATCACATGGTGCAGGTCCCGACACACCAGGTTCTCTCTCCTTTAGGCCGCCAGAAGTCTGCCACACTCACAACTGCCCCCAGAGAGGGAAGGAGCTCCTTGATCTCCCAGCACCCCGAGTCAACGACACGGTGCAGGTCCCAATGCACCAGGGTCTCTCTCCTTCAGGCCATCAAAAGTCTGTCACACTCTCAGCCACCCCCCAGAGAGAGGTGGAGCCCTCTGTTCTCCCAGCACCCCAAGTCAACCGCATGGTTCAGGTCCTGAAACACCAGGGTGTCTCTCCTTTAGGCCCCCGAAAGTCTGCCACACTCACAGCTGCCTCCCAGAAAGGGAAGGAGCTCCTTGGTCTCCCAGAACCCTGAGTCAACCACACGGTGCAGGTCCCGGCACACCAGGGTCTCTCTCCTTCAGGCTGCCAAATGTCTGAAACACTCTCAGCCATGCCCCAGAGAGGGGTCGAGCCCCCTGTTCTCCTGGCACCCCAAGTCAACCGAATGGTGCAGGTCCCGACACACCAGGGTCTCTCTCCTTCAGGCTGCCGAAAGTCTACCACACTCTCAGCCACCCCCCAGAGAAGGAAGGAGCTCCTTGTTTTCCAGGCACCCCGAGTCAACCACGTGATGCAGGTCCCGAGGCGCCAGGGTCTCTCTCCTTCAGGCTGACAAAAGTCTGCCACACTGTCAGCCACCCCCCAGAGAGGAGATGAGCTCCTCGTTCTCCTGGCACCCTGAGTCAACCGCAC
>PVJX010042823.1:0-13968 GCA_004027295.1 Dolichotis patagonum | reverse complement strand
TTATTTCCTGATTCTTTGTTATTTTTAAAAGATCTTGTCTTTCCTGCTCACTGGCTGCAATCTTATCTTCGAGGTCTGAAATTCTGTCTTCACTTTCATTGAGGCGGTTTTTACAGCTTTCAATAGAATTTTTCATTTCCTGTATATCTCTTTGAATCTGCTTTATGCATTCTGTTTGTTTCTTATATTGTTCTTTGAGTGATTCTATCTGTTTGCTTTGTTCCTCTAATTTTTTAGCTGTGTTTTCACTAGATGCGTTCACTATTTCTTTCACTGTTTTTATCAATTCTTCTTTTACCTGGGCAAGTATTTCTGGTTTGAATTTCTCCATAGCTATCCCTATTTGCATATTTATTTCATTTGATATCATTTCAGACATTTCAGGTGTATGGCTTCTTTTTTCTTCTATGTACACAGCTTCTAAGCTTTCTTGGGGAGGGCTAGGGCTTTGAGCCTGCCTTTTGGTCTTTCCTTTTGTCATTTTTCTATATTTCCTTCCTTGGAGTGAAGTTCCAAAGCTTTCTCTGCTTATGTGGCAAATTACCTGTTACACCCTCAGGTCCTGGAGGGGCATTGGCTCCCCCACAGGCTCTTGGCTTCCTCACAGGGTCCTAACTCCCCTCTGTGGGCTCCTGGCTCCCTAAGTTGTAAGGCGAATGCTGGGTGTGGCCACCCTGGAGCCTGTGGAATCTCAGGCAGGCCAGGCCACCGTGTTTTGTCCCAGGCAGGTCTCCAGGAGGTTCCCTGTGAGTGAAGGGCCTACAGGTCCCAAAGAGTCAGGCCAGAATGTTGGTTTCTGAAAAGTTCCCGGTCCCAAACAGACCTGGCCAACATGCCAGTCTCCACAATATTCCCAATCCAAACAGCCCGGGCCACTCTGCGGGTCTGAGAGTTTCGGGTCCCAACGAGACAGGCCGAGATGCTGCTTTCTGGGAGACTTCCTGGGAGTGAAGGGCAGTACTATGGGCCCAAACAGACCCGGCCCAGATGCCAATCTACAGGCAGTTCCCTGCAGATGAAGGGCGTACCTACCAGTCCCAAACAGTCACGCCGAGATGCAGGTCTGTGCAGACTTTCGATCGAAACAGCCCAGGCCACTGTACGGGTCCGAGAGTTTCGGGTCCCAAAGAGACAGCCCGAGATGCTGCTTTCTGGGAGACTTCCTGGGGGTGAAGGGTGGGGCTACGGGCCCAAACAGACCCGGCCCAGATGCCGATCTACAGGCAGTTCCCTGCAGATGAAGGGCGGGCCTACCAGTCCCAAACAGTCACGCTGAGATGCAGGTCTGTGCAGACTTTCGATCCAAACAGCCCAAGCCACTCTATGGGTCCGAGAGTTTTGGGTCCCAAGAGACAGCCCAAGATGCTGCTTTCTGGGAGACTTCCTGGGGGTGAAGGATCATTTACCTTTTAATAGTGGCTCATTTTAACAGCTCTCTCACAATCCTCTCCACTCACCTTTTTTCTCCCTTTTTATGGAGTGTTCAGTGTCTTTGTTTTATCTTCCCTAGTAAATAAATGCCCATTGTTTGCTTGCATTTGCAAGGGAGAATTGTGTGGCTGATTGGTATGTGGCAAGGAAATTGGTGAGTTTTGTTTTGTTTTAAATGTATTGAGATGAAATTTACCCGAACAAAATGAACCATTTTAAAATATAGTACTTAGTACATTCATAATTTTCTACAACTACCATCTTTACATAATTCTAAAACACTTCGATCCCACCAAACTATAACCTTTACATTCCCTTGTTAGTCTACTATATCAAAATGCCAGAGACTGCATGAATTAAGCAACAAAAATTTTGTCACAGTTCTGGGGGCTGGAAGTTTGAGGTCATGTGAGCAAGCCTGATTTCTTCTGAGGCCTATAAGAGAAAGATCTATTCCAGGCCCCTCTCCAGTGATGGTAGATGACCATCTTCACATGGTCTTTGCTCTGCACAACTTTCTTCTTGAACATCAGTCATATTGGAGTCCTATTGGATTCATTTCAATTTAATCACCTCCTTAAAGATCTCCAAGTTACATTTTGAGGTACTAGGGGTAAGAACTTTCAGTTTGGGGAATATGCACAATTCAACCCATAATGACTTCATAACTGTTAAGCAGTTCCTCTATGGGATGCCTTCTTCTCAGCCGTAGGCAACCAATAATCTCTGTCTTGCCTCTGTGAAATTTCTATTCTGGATGTTTCATACAACTGAAATCATAAAATATATGACATTTTATTTCCAGCTTCTTTCACTGAGCAGTGCTGTCATTTTCACAGGAGTTGTGGTTCACAAGAATCTCATTAGGTACTTTGTGGTTTTTCAAAAAAATGAGAACTACTAAGGGCTACTAAGAACAACGTCTCCCAAATTACGTGATTCTCTTGGGGTCTTCAAAACTGACCACTATTTGACAGATAATCTCACCTCCTATTTATAAAAGTAGAGACAAGTAGCCACTGAAATCATTGAAGCAACATGTCTTATTCCCTTCTGTGGGTTATATTTTCATTTTGTTGCCTGTTTCCATGGCTATGCCAAACCTTTATATATTTTGATGCAATCCACTTGTTTAATTTTATTGTTGCTGCTTATGCTTTAGGCATTACATAAAAAATATCATTGTATAGGCTTCCAAAAAGAAGCTTTGCACTGTGTGTTTTTTAAAAGCAGTTTTATGATCTTTGATTTATTTTTAGTTTTTTTGTGTGTGTTTAGTGTGAGATAAAGGTTCAATTTCATTCTTCTGCATATGGATATCCAATTTTCTCAGCACCATTTACCAAAGATACTGTCCTTTCCTCATTTACTGTTCTTTGCAAACTTTCAAAGATTAGTTGACCATATAAATATGGGTTCTCTATTCTACTATGAACTCTATTCTGCTTTAATGGTCTATGTGTATGTTTTTATGCCAGTATCATACTGTTTTGATTATTGTAGCTTTGTAATGTATTCTTGAAATTAGAAATGTGATGCTTCCAGTCATGTTGTCCCCACTCAAGATTTCTTCAACTCTTTAGGGTCCTTTGTGGTTCAATGTGAATTTTAGGAATATTTTTTCTGTGTATGTACAGAATATTTTTGAAATTTTGGTAGGGATTTTATTTAATCTGTAGATTGAATGATGTGGATATGTTAAACCATTCATTTTTTCTAATGTCTCTCCACTTCTCTGGTCCACTTTAATTTCTTTCATCAATTATTTTTATTAGTACATGGTTGCAGTACATGGAATTTACATTCATCTTAGGAAGTAGATACATGCACATTACACATTCTTTTTAAATTCCCTCCCCCTTTTCACCTATCTGCTTTGTCTCTTATTTCCCTATTGTCATTCTTATTATTCTTTTTAATAATCTGAGTTCATGTTGATAGTATATATGAAATTTCTTAAATCTTTTTTATTCTGTTTCTCCTCTCGTCCTCCCTCTATTCTCATTCTCCTGGATCCCATTGTATTTGCAAAAGATCATTTATCTCTAAGTCCTTTTTCCTCATTTTCATTGTCATTTTTATTAATATTTTTGGTTCATGTTTATGTCATAGATAAAATTTCTTAAATTTTTTTTTCATTCTGCTTCTTCTCTCCTGCTCCCCTCATTCTCATTGTCCTGGACCCCACTGCATTTGCAAAAGATCTATCTCATTTCCTTCTATCCTTTTCAGCCAAATAATATTCCAATATGTATACATATCTCAGTTTCTTTATCCTTTTGTCTATTGATGGGCATACAGTTTTCTTCCAGGATTCAGCAAATATGAACTGCATTTCTATAAACATGGGTAGGCACCTATTTCTCTAATATGATGTATTTAACTCTCTTGCAAAGATACATAGAAGGCAAATAGCTGCATCAAGTGGAATTTCTAATTTAATTCTTTGAAAAATCTCCATATTGATTTTCATAACAGTTTCACTAGTTTACATTCCCATCAACAGTGTACGTAGATTTCCTTTTCAAAACAACCACATGCATTTGTTTTTCTTGATTTGTTAATTATTACCATTCTTCCTGGTATAAAATGAAATTTTAGTGTCATTTTAATTTGTATTTCTAAAATGGCCAAAGATGTTGAACATTTTTTCATATATTTGTTGATTGTAGTTCTTCCGAGAAGAATCCATTCATCTCAGTTGCCCATTTATTGAGAGTATTTTGGGGGGGGGGGGAGTTGTTAAGGTTTGTATATGGATGTCCCCCAAAAGCCTCATGCAGTCATGGGGGCAGGCTTCTAGCATTTGTGATTGATTCATGGTCCACTGCTGGGATTATGGGTGTGAGTATAAAGGACAGAAAAAGTCCTCTCTCTATGCTCTTCCATTTTTGTTCTTGTTGCTTTAGCTATCTTCTGGCCACCATGAATTTTTGCCCTCTGCCATATGCCACTCTGTCTCAGTCAGCCAAGTATAGACTGAAACCTCCACAAATTTTGAGCTAAATAAACCTTTCTTTCTTTCATTTTGGGTGCTGGGTATTTTGCTTCAGCAATGAGAGAAAAATAACCAACACAGGGTGGTCTATTTTTTTTTTTTTAGTTCTTCATATATTCTAGATATTAGTCCTCTGTCTGAGGAATAACTGGCAAAAACAAACTTTTCTCATTCCTTAGGTTGTCTCTTCATCCTACTAATTTTTTGCTTTGATGTGCATAAACTTTTTAATTTTATATAATGTCATTTGTTGATTTTTGCTGTTATTTCTCATTCAATTGGATTTTTTCAGAACATCCTTGCTTACACCTATGACAAGTGTTTCATCTATTTTATCTTTTAGTAAGTTTGTTGTTTCTGTTTTAATGTTTAGATTTTTAAATTCATTTTGATTTATGTTTGTTATATGGTCGGAGATACATTTCCAGTTTTATCTTCTACAAACAGCCAAATTTTTCAGCCCATTTATTGAATAGACTATCTTTTCCCCTAATGTAGATTTTTGGTTCTTTTGTTGAAGATCAGATAGCTGAATGTGTATGGGGAAATGTTTCTGTATCCTCCATTCTGTTCCATTAGTGCATGTGTCTTATTATTGTATCAATATCAATACTTTTTTATTCATCACTGTTGCTTTGTAGTGTACTTTGAAGTTAAATATTGTGATGCCTCTTGCTTTGCTCTTGTTGCTCAAGGTTTGTTTTAGCTAGTTTGGGTCTCTTCTCATTCCATAAGAATTTTAAGATTGTTTTCTCTAGTTCTGGGACGAATGCTCCTGGTAGTTTCATAGGGATTGCAACTTATATATCAGTTTTAGGAGTAGGGTGATTTTGAAAACATTATTTCTGCCTATCCAGGAACACATGACATCTTTTGATTTTCTGATGTCTTTTTCGTTCTCTTTTTCCAGAGTACTGTAGCTTTTGTTGTAGAAACTTTTCACTTCCTTGGTTATGTTAATTCTTAGTTATTTAATTTTTCTTCATGTTACTGTGATGGCATTGTTTTTCTATTTTTCTCATTGAGTTCATTATTGGTATAAATGAATGCTATTGATTTTGTGTATTAATTTTTTATCCTGCTACATTGCTGAAATTGGTTATCAGTTCTAAAAGTTTTTGGTGAGATTCTTTGGGTATTCTATGTAGAATGTCATGTCATTTGCAAATAATAATAATTTGACTTCTTCCTTTCTTACACACATGCCTTTCTCTTGCCTGATTGCTCTGGCTAGTGTTTCAAGTACTGTTTTATGTTGAACAGAAGTGGTAATAGTAGGCATACTTGACTGGTTCCTGATTTTAGAGGAAAAAAGAAAAGCTTTCCCTATTTAATATGATGCTTACCATTCGGTTGTCATAGATAGCATTTATCCATTTCAGGTCAAGTTTTTTAATATCTATTTTTTGGGGGTTTTTATCTTAAAAGGGTGTTGAATTTTGTTAAAAAGGCTTTTCTATGTCTATTGATATGATTATGTGGTTTTTGTCCTTGCTTATGTTTATGTGGTGTGTTGTATTTATTGATTTTTACATGTTGAATCATCCTTGAAACTCTGGAATGAAGCTACTTGGTCATGATGCATGATCTTTTTGAAAATACATTGCATTCTATTTGTCAATATCTTGTGGAGACTTTTTACTTCTGTGTTAAGGAGATTGGCCTGCCATTCTTTCTCAGTTGATTCTTTGCTTTTGTGATCAGAGTAATGCTCACTTTTAGAAATGTGTGCAGAAGAACTCTTTCTGTTTCAACTTTATTGAAGAGTTTAGGAAACATTGGTGATATAACAGCCTTTAAGGTTCTGTGGAATTCAGCAGTGAATCTGTCAGGTCCCAAACTATTTTTAGCTGGTAAGTTTTTTATATCACTCCCTCACTTTCATTGCTTGTTATTGTGTTGTTCAAGTTTTTTATGTCTTCTTGGTTTAGTTTTGGTATTTTATTTTATTTTTTGGTACTGGGGATCTAACTCATGACTTTTCATGTGCCAGACAGGTACTTATGCCACTGAGCTAAAACCCTAGCAGTTTTGGTATTTTATATGTGTCTACAAATCTGTCTTTTCTTTAAGATATTCCAGTTTGTTAGAATATAATTTTTTTACAGTAGTTACTTATTATCTTCTGGATTTTGATGATGTCCTTTAATTTTGCCTTTTGTTTTCCTAATTGCATTGAAGTAAATCTTTTCTCTTTTTCTTCTGGTAAGTTTTGCTAAGGATTTTTCATTTTTTTCTTTTAAAGAAGTAACTCTGTTAATCATATTGTTTTTTGTTCTTGAGCTCACTAATTTCTGCTCTGATCTTTATGATTTCCATTCTTAATTTGGTTTAGTCTTGGATTTTTGTTGCTTCTGAAGTATCAAAAGATTCTTCATTAAGTTATTTATTTGAACTCACTCTGATTTCCTAATGAGAACACTGATTGCAATGATCTTCCTTCTTAGGACTACTTTCATTGTATCCACTATGTTCTAGTGTGTTATATAGGCATTGCCATTTGCTTCCAAAAATTATTTAATTTCTTCCATGACTTCTTCTCTGTTCCATTGTATGTTCAGGAATGTGTTTCTAAGCATCTAAGTACTTTTAAATTTTGAGTATCTTTTTGTGTGATTGATTTTTATTTGTATTTGAGAGTGGTTGAATAGTAAATATTGGGTAGTTTTGATTCTTTTATATTTATTGGAGCAGGTTTTCTGGATTACTATGGGATCCATTTTAGAGAAAGTTCTGTGTTGCAAAAAGAATGTGTGTACTTTGTCATAAAAGCGTAGAATATTTTGTGGATATTAACTATATGTTCAAGGATGTTGTTCAGCTCTGTTATTTCTTGTTCTCTTTTGTTTGTTGGTACTGAGGATTGAACTCTTGACTATGTGTTTGCCAGGCAGGTACTTATGCTGCTAAGCTAAATCTCTAGGTCCAGGCCTGTTATTTCTTTATTGATATTTTGTTTAGTTGATGTCTTTGATAAACTGATGTATTGATTGTGCTAATAATTATTTGATCTCTTATGTCAGTAATGATTATGTTAGAATTTATTTGATTTCTTATGCAAGTAATTTTTTGTATAGATAGGTGCTCCAGTATATATATATATATATATATATATATATATATATATACAATATATATATATATTTGATACATACATATACATACTACATACATATATAATGCATATATATATATGCACCAAATATATTTACAAGTATTATTCCCTCTTATTGAAATACTTTTCTAACTAGTATATAGTGACCTTTTTAATCTATTCTGATCAGTTTTATCTCAAAGTTTACTTTGAGATTAGAATAGCTATTCTTGCTTGTTTTGGGGTCCTGGTGCCTGAAACATTTTTCATTTTCTTGATTTTTAGTCTACAAATATCTTTTTGTATCAGATGAGTTTCCCAAACGCAACAAACTGTCATTTTTAAGAAGTATTAATTTTTATCATTGTGCTCTTTCTCACTTGTTGACTCCTTTGTTTTTCTTTTCCTAATTTTTTCTTGTTTATCTATTCACCTTTCTTGATACAGTCATTCTTTTTGTATTTTTGGCCTAGTGTCTGTTATTTTTGTGTGGGATATTACTGAATATTTTCTGGAGTGCTGCTTTGGTATTCATAAGATTCTTGAGTTGCTCTTTTTCATGAAAAGTTCTAATTTTTCCATTTATTTTGAATGAAAGTTTTGTTGTATATGTTAATATGGATTGAAAGTGGTTTCCTTTCAGGGGTGGAAATTTTTCTCCAAGCTCTTCTAAACTTTAAAGTTTATGCTGAGAAGCCTCCTGTAATTCAAATGGATTTACCTTTACATGTGATTTTTTTTTTTGTATTTTCCTGACCACTTTTAAAAGTCTGTATTTGGTGGTGGGGGCATCTGGCATTATTTATCTTTGTCTTGGGGAATTTTTTTAAAAAATCATGGTTAGTGTTATATAAGCCTCACTGATATGTTGAAGTTTTTTCTCATATTTGAAAAGTTTTCTATTATGATTTCTGTAAACAAATTAATTATTCCATGTGTGTTTTCTTCTAGTTTCTAACTCCAATCATCCTTAAGTTGATCACGTTAGTGTAATCTAGTAGCTGTTGGATGAGTTTTTCTTTTTCTCTTACCTTTTTTGAGGCTTCTCAAGGTACTTCATCATAGTTTACCATTTTGCCCTCTATTTCAGGAACTATTTCTTTACATTGATTATTTCTGCAGTGTTTGAATTCCACACAGTTTTTTTATATCTTATATTTCTGTCTGATATCTTTTGGGGAATTTTGCATCTTTGGTAAATTTGTCATTCATATTTTGAACCATTTTGGTCAGGTCTTCCAAATTTTGTTTCCCCTAAATCCACATTTGTCATTTTGTGTGCTAATTCCATAAACTTTCAAGTCAAGTTCTCTTTGAACTCTCCAAGTTTGTAAAAATATTTTCTTTAAATTATTCTTAGAGTGTCACTATCTGGTGTTTGCTTGCCTCTCCATTTGTGTCCCCTGGATGTGCCTTGAGAGTTGGAGAAACCTGAGGGCCTCTGATTGCCATGTTTTTCATGGCCTTATTCAGTACCTTGTTTCATTGCCTAGTTTTCCCATGATCACAGCTGTGTACATGTATGTCTGTTTTTGTTTTGTATTTATCCTCCTTTTTTGGTGCTGACAGTTGAAGTCCAGTAAGATGAGGAAAGTTTGCAATTGATGTGAAGATCTCCTTATTTTTATTTTATTATTTTAAAGATAGTAAAATACAACGAATCAAGACAGAACAAAGCCAGTTAAGACAATGCAGCAAAATTGGTGCAGAATTTCAGAGAAGGCTGCTGGAGAAATGGTAATAGCTACCATAGTATATCTCATTATTTTCAGAACAGTTGTCCATTCCATCAGGTATAGCAAAATCAAACCACAACAAAACAATAAAAACCAATCAAAATAGAATATTAAATAAAGCAAAACAATTAGAACAAAGCAAAACAGTGAAAACAGTATTGGACTCCAAAGATAAGACAGAATGAAATTCCCCATATTTGCTATATTACATACTGTCAACCTCCACAGAGATTCTCAGACCACCAACCCCAGGCCTGCACAATCAGCCAAACAATGCAAGCGTTTAGTCACTTTATGTACTTTAGTTGCTATCAGCTCAGGCTGTCCTCTAAACCATCTGGTTGAACGGAGGCAGGGGTAGGGGTGGGAGATTGGTTGGTTGGTAGACATGTGCTGTTTACCAGGAAGACTGGATTGTTGATTTCTTGGTGGGCCCCTAAGACCTGGCCTGGTGGACCCTTGGAAGATGCTGGCTATTCTCTTCCTGGAGCACACACAGCTTGCACTGTTTACCAGGAATGCTGGATTGTTGATTTCTTGGTTGGTCCCCAAGACCTGACATGGTGGATTCTTGGGAGACACTCGTGAAGATCTTTTTAGCATAATACTGATTTCCCATTTTTTTAGCCCTATTTATCCAAATACAATATTTAACCCTATAGCTATTTAATTTAAGTGACTTTGACTCTATACCTATGTTTTGAGGAAAGAATTATTTCTGTTTGTCAACAAATGTAGATTCCTTATATATGATAAACCTTGCATTTACACTCTCATCCTTTATCAATCTTCTTTGTAGCCTATATTCAATTGCTATTAGCAGTTATTCTATGGTGGTGCAGGAGAAATGGGAGAGAGACTGAGAGGCAGATTTAAAAAGAAGAGTCTGTAGAGAGGTATCTAATAGAAAAAAATAGTGATCACTGAAAAAATTAGATATGGGGTCAGATTGTATTGAAGGACTTTTAGTTGGATTGATATGATGTTGGTGGTTTTAAGAAGATACAGTATTTGTGGGGGTAAAGACAAGATATAGGAGGATGGACGAGTACTTTGGGATTGAGGAAAGCTATCAGATTTTCAGAATCTGTGGATAAATTTATGCAGCTGTGATTTAGAAAACAGGCCAGGAGAGACAGGAAGATAGGTAAGATAAGGAAAAACAAAGAGAATAGAATAGAGAGAACAGAGGATAAACACAAGAAAAGCAGTGACTAAAAGAGACTAGATTGAATATGGTAAGCTAAAATCTTAGGAGGAATTGTAAAAGTGGGAAAAACATGTAAGAAATAAGAAAGTAGCATCACTACTGCACTCAAGTAAAAGCAAAGGCAAATTTAAAAAAAGAAAAATCCAAAACACAGAAAAATTTGATAGTAACTTAGTTCAGATTCTTTAGCTACAGAATGTATATGCAATTCACATGTAACCACTTTGCCAAGAAAGCCAGAATATTCACCCCATACCCATCTTGCCTGATTGTGGACTGATTGTACACTTCCATACAAATATCATCTCTCCTTTCCACTGCAAAGCCCATGTGAACTCAGATTCAGGAACTCATTCTACCAATTGGTAGGCACTGATTGAATCACTGTAAGCACTGTTTTTAACTTGACTGTGTTCCTGGCCTTGGTCTAGCAACTATTCCCCAACCTGGGTGTGACGTGGGAATCCGGGTGAAGGTTAAAGAAACCAGAGTCAGGGGCATGCTCATACTTCCCCTCAGGGATCCTCAATTGCATTTAAGTGCTGAATGTCTGTGCAGTCTGCAGTAGACAGCAGTGGCTGGCACTGAACCACAGGAACTGGCAAGTCATCTTCAATATTTTATAATTTTCAGTATATAGGCTTTCATGTCTTTGGTTAAGTTTATTCCTAAATATTTTATGATTTTAGTTGCCACTGCAACTGAATTGTTTTCTCATTTCTTTTTTAATGATCAGTTATTTGTATATAGAAATTCAACTTATGTATGTTGACAATTTATATTGTAAAGTGCTATAATTATTAGTTCTAAATTTTCAAAACATGTAGTTAGAATTTTCACTATATAGTAATGCCTCAGTTCATGAATGCTTTTGTTGGTGAATTATTTGGTTCACAAATGGAAGCATTCAGCAAAATTTTGCTTCCATTTGTAAACTACTCATTGCATGACAAACACTATAAGGTCCTCTTACCCACATGAACACCTACAGGGTTGTCTTCACAAGAATCATGGTATGAATTAAGTTTGTGAACAAAGGTAGTGCTATATATATCATACCATCGACAAACACATGATTTTATTTTTCTTTCAATTTGGATGCCATTTCTACCTTCTTATCTAATTGCTCTGGTTAGAGTTCCCAGCATTATGGTGAGTAGAAGTGGTGACAGTGGAGCATCTGTGCCTTTTGCCAAGTGGTAGAGGGAAAGCTATTTTCTTTCTCAGTTGATTATGATGATACTTTCAGACTTTTATATATGGATTTATATGCTGAGGTTAATTTACTTTACATTTATTTCATTACAAGTTTTAATCATGAATAAATATAGAGCTTTGTCAAATGCTTTCAGTGTTTATTGAAACAATCCTGTAGGGTTTTTTGTTTCTTTTTATGTTTGCTTGCTTTTTCTGGATAAGGTAGTGTATCACATCTATTGATTTTCAAATATTGAACCATCCTTGCATCCCAGGAATAAATCACACTTTGTCTTTTTTATAATGCTTTTGAAAATGTGCTGTCACCGTTGAGTTGAGTTTCTTAGCATTTTATGGAGAATAATTTGAATCCAGGTACTTTTCTTGTGTTGCTTTTTTCTTCTTTGGGATTAGGTTGATGGCAGCCTTACAAAATGCATTTGGAACTGTCTCTTTTTATTTTGCAAAAGAATTTTTTGCTATCTTATTGGTTATTTTGCTATGTTTAGTAAAAATTCTTTATGCATTCTAAATATGACTCCTTTATCATATGTTACAGATATCTTTATATGTTTTATATATTTATTGTAAGTATTTTTTCACATGCTGTGATGCATTTTAATTTACAAGTGTCATATATTTTACTATAACCCAATTTATCAAACTTTTCTTTTATGGTTAATGCCATTTCTGTTCAACAACTCTTTACCTACCCAAGGTATAACATTCTATGATTTTTCTGAAAGTTTTATTACTTTAACTTTCATATTAAGTCAATGATCTATCAAGAACTTATTTTAATGTATGGTACAGGGTGTAACTCAAGTTTCTTTACTTTTCCACATAAATACACCATTGATTTGAGATTTTTACCAAAAAGACAATGTTGTTCCTCTGCAATGACACTTTTATCAAAGTGGAAACTGTATGTGTGTGGTATTTTTTTCAGGCTATTCTATTCCATTCATCTATTTTTTCATCAAATTTGACAGTGATGCACTATTTTTATATAAATGTGCTAATACCTGTATGCTTATAAGAGAAATTGGGCTGTGATTTTATTTTCTAGTGATCATATAAGAATTACATTTGACTCATAATATGACTTGGAAGTATCTCATGTTTTTTCTAGTCTTCTGAAAAATTTTAAATAAGATTGGTGTTATTCCTCAGGTATTTAAAAAGCTTCAGAGATCACATGGAATTGAGGAATTATAGGTCATTCAGTTTTTAAACAGTCCTTCAAGAGTTGCTTTAGATAATGTGAGTTGTTCTTGATTCATGTAAATATTAGTTGATCTTCAAACTTATTAACAAATTCTTTCATAATATAATCTTATCTTCCTGAATTTTATGTTCTTTATTTTTTTTGATAATACTATTTTATTTATTTAACAGGGATTTAATTTTAATTTTTATTTTTTGTGCCTGCTTTTTCTTTTTTTCTTTTTTTTTTAATTTAAAAGAGAATAAAACAAAAAGGGGCAGTACAGAGCAGATCAGAACAGGACAACATAGGCAACACAGTACTTTACATTAAGTCAACTGGACATCAACAGTGTCTAACACCATATCTCTTACTCTGCTATAGTTGAGCATAGCTTCAATTACAATAATATCAAACATAACACAATAGAATAAAGCCATGCATATAGTGAGAGAATAACAGGGCTTTCTGAACTGAATAACAGAAAATGATCAATGGGTATTATAATATCTCATTTTTGATAAAAAAGAAAACAATTTGTTTGAACTATCACACATATTCAAATTCCAATAAGACACAATGTGGTAGATAGAACCAATGGTAATAGAACAAAAAAAGCGTGGTAGGACTTTTAAGAAGGATAATGTTAAATCAGCAATAGCTGTCATAATGTTTTCTTCAAAACAGCTGTTCATATCATCACATATGATATAGTCAAACAAAACAGGATAACACCATTCCAACTGATGATTGAAAACTTTGAAAGACTTCTAAGCTATGAGATGGGGCTTCATGCTTACCAGAAAGTCTTATATACTCTTATCAAATCTCATATTAGGGAGATTATATGGTATTTACCCTTGTGAGTTTGGTTTATTTCACTTAAGAGAATGGTTTCAAGTCGTGTCCATTTATTTATAAATATCTCGATGTGATCATTCTTTATAGCTGAGTAATACTCCATTGTATAAAAATGCCACAACTTTTTTATCCATTCCTCAGTTGATGGGCACTTAGGTTGTTTCCAAGATCTGGCTATTACAAATTGTGCTGCTATAAACATGGGTGCACATAAATCACTGTGGTACGATGTTT
>PVJX010042822.1:0-13968 GCA_004027295.1 Dolichotis patagonum | reverse complement strand
TGGAGCAGAACTGTTAACAGTCTCACTGATTGAATGTCTACTTTACATGTTTTAACTTTGTAATTAGAACAACTATTTCAAAGAAGTCAGTATGTAATTAGTCAAGTAATAATTTCTTAGGTTTTATTGCTGTTGTACTCCTCCTTTTTTCCTTGAAATACTGTATTGTCGCTACCCTTTATTCTGTTTTATTTTGTTTGTTTTTGCTCTTTAAATAAAAAAAAGAAATATCTGTGAAAGAGTTGTTTTAAAAAACTGTTTATCTAATTTATGGCCATTTGAAGTAGAGTAAATGAAATTTATCAAACAAATGTTTTATTCATAAACATTGTAGAGTCAAGTATTATGGTTGACATTGTGTCCAGGCAGGAATACAATTCATTCTCTCCAAATTCTCTTGTCATCATAAAGTCCTGAGGTTAGCCTTCCTCTGAGTATTAGACATCATTAGCATTTGATATTCAAGCTGGATATCTTGCTTATTATGTTCAAGATTTATGGCTTCACGTTACACAGGTACATGTACAGAAATAGCCCATTTTTTTTTAGATCTTTCTTAGCCAAGATTATTTCTGCTTGAGGTTTTGTATCTTATGTTTCTAGTTTCATATGCATCTGTCTGTTTGTATATTTGTGTTGAAGAATATCGTCCCAGGTCATAAATGGTCCATCACTCAGAACAGGGAAGTAACAGCACTATGATATTTCTAATGTTATGTCAGCTCGGAAGGTAATTAAATTTGCAATAATTGTTTGAAGAAGTGAAAGTCTGCCACAAATCTCTTTAGCAGATATCAGTAACATGAGCTGTGAGTTGGTTGTTACCTGGGTTCGTGTGTCAGTCACCATAATCGTACTCAAGGAAAGCTGTAAGAGAGAATGTTTGTGGAGGCGTGGGAAGAAGGGCCATCTTGTCTCTGCTCTATGCCTACCACACCCTTATTGCTCCTGGTTTCCAGTTCTCCTATGTTTGCTTTCTTTCCAACTTTTTTATTATTTTTAAAAATTTTTTAATAGTACACCTTTACAGTGCATAATGATTACATTCATCATGGAAGTTGGTACTAAATCTCAAAGACTAAATTTCATATAAAGAGATTAATCTGGGAACTACTTCCAATAACATCATTAGCTGTATTTTGGGAGAAACCAGCACTATTTTCTTTTTCAGCCTCATTTCTCTCATCTGTAAAGTGGGCATAATGATACTGGCTATCTAATACAGTTTTGCTCTCTTTTGTGAAGATTATCTGGTGGAATATAAATAACTTCCAGAATGTATCCACTCTGTCACTCATTCAATAATGATTTATTTCATGTGGCCATGTTCAGCATTGCATGAAGGTTTAATAAATAATTGTAAGTTTTATTATTATTATTACTACTAATAAAATATCATGTTTTAATATATGCCAAGGGCCCCAAAAGCTATAATAGAAGTAAAAAGGAACCAAAAAATTGTCAGAAAAACATATTTAACTCCATTTTAAAAGATGTAGCCACACTGATTTATATCTATATCAAAACAACACCCCTCTTCCTACTAAGCCAGGAACTAGTTGAAAGAGATACTTATGTTTCTATAGAAAATAGAAGATTTTCCTAAAAACCAGTTCAGTGATTTGGGGATGGGGTGGGTAGGAAAGGAGTATTAAACAAATGCAAGGAAATTATAGACAATTCTAAAATGACTTATTCAAATGACTTTTCAAAACCACACCAGCATTAGTGTTATGTGAGAGAGAAAGCCATAGGAGAACATGGCAGTCTGAAACACATACTTGTCTCCCGTATTCTGAAAAACTGCTCTCATTACAAACCCAAACAGTGCCAGAAGCTTTTGAGTCATTACAGATAAGAGGGATGTCTGATCGGCCATCAGATTCTGCTCTCCAAACATCCTTAATTTTGTAAGCGGAAATTACTTTACAAAGAGAAGCTATTTTATTTTTTGTACTAGAGGAAAGTTTTGCTAAAATTTATCATCTATGTGACTTATTATAATCTGCATAAATAAAAGTTATGATAAAATCATTTCATGTGCATGTCACAGAATTACTTTATCCATGTTATCACTTCTTTTTCCCCAAAAAATATTACTTCGTATATAAAAAAAAAATTTTATCTCCTTCAAAAATTGGTCACGGTGAGTCACTAATTCAATACATCTATAATACATCACAGAAAAGAAACTTAATCTGCAAATGTCAATGATATATCCTATGATAAAAACTTGTCAAAAGCTATGAATTTGTTGTGGAGACAAACAACAGACAGCATGTAGTTTTTCACTGTGTTAGGTTGGCATTGTGTATGGCGACTTAGGGTGCAGGTGAAGATGTGAGGGGAGATTTCAGGAAAAGAGAATCAGTAATTATGTAGGAAATAGGTGGAAGGGGTTAATAGTAAAATTATGCAACAATGTTGACTGTTACCATTAATTGCAGGCTCCCTCGTTTCTAAGAACCATATAATGATTAATGAGGACTTAGTTCCCCCCCACACACACACACATCTAATCTCCTAAAGCAGCATTAGTGTTTTACTACAGTTTAAAGACTGGGACTTCCCAATAGCCACACAGCTAGTAGGTGACAGAGCTTCAATTTGGACCTAGGTCTACAGCCCATATTCCTAAGCATTCTGCTGTAAATCTTGTCATGACCACTAATCATGATATATCAGGTTGATTGGATTTGGAGACCCCCAGCAGACCAACAAATCACAGTCTGAATGTTTCTATAGCAGGTTTCCAGAGACTATTGGCATGTGCCCCAGCAAACTCCAATGAAGAGAGCCACCCTCATGGTGGGTGGCACCATCCAATATGCTTGTAACTCTGAAGAAATGAAAGAAAAACAAGGAAAAAATCTGCCTGCATTTGAAAAGCTCCATCGTACTTTAAGAGCTGAGTGTTTTTTATTGCCATAACCTTGTATCAGTCCATAGCTTCTTCAATCTTTCAGTGTGGGCTGGCATCAGTAACTCTACCAGGGCTGCCAGGCTCAGGGTCTGATTGGCACTGCAAACTTTATCTCTTATGTTCCAAATCTTCCAATTCTTTTCCTTTTCTTTCTTCTTTCTCTCTGTCTTCTTCTCATTCTTTTCCTCTTCTTCCTCCTCTTCCTTCTTCCTTTCTTCTCTTGTCCTCCTCCTCTTCCTTCCTTTTTTTCCCCTTCATTTTGTGGTACTGAGGATTAAACCCAGAGCCTTTTTACTGAGCTACATTCCTAGCCTTTTTTATTTTTTATTTTGAAATAGGGACCTATGAGTTACTAAGTTGCCCAGACTGGGTTTGAACTAGTGATCATCTGCCATGGTCTCCCAGAGTTCTGGAATTTCAGGTGTTTATCATCACACCTGGAAGGATACTAGGTTTTGGACAGAGAAGTTATGGGATGCTCTGCCTCTCAATTGCACAAACAGCTGTTGTGGACTCTCATACTTCTGATCCTACAAACCTACCTAATAAACCCCCTTCCATAGAGATAGAGATAGAGATGATAGAGATAGAGAGATAGATGAGAGAGAGAGAGAGAGGTTGAGAGCTATAGATATGCTATAAGATAAACAGATTCTATTGATTCTGATAGTCTAGAGATTACTAACCTATGTACTTGTGAAGTTAAATTTTCTCCTGAAATCTGTTTTCCTTAGTTTACGCATTCAATAATCTGGAGATACAGAGGCCAAATCGAGGGAGAGTGCACAGCAGAGATGTTCTGAGAAAGCAGATTGTAGCATAGACACTGAGGCACAGAATTCACTCCATCCACACAGCACATGGCTCTGAAGAATCCTATATCCAAAACAGTGTGGGTTTAGTTTAGATTCCCACTAGATGATTATATACACACCTAACAGAAGAGATAAACTTCTACCAAACAAGAACTTGCCTCAGAAAATTGTATTTATCCTTTCTTTGTCCAACAGCCTGTTTTTAGACTGATTTTACCAAATATCTGAAATCAACTACTATTTTATGATAACTCCTTTCATTAAATAATTTTCAGGCCTTATACTCACTAGGTTTGTGATATTTCTTTTTCCCCCACCCAGACAACTTTCTAGGTTGCTTTGCTCCTTGGAAAAAATTCTACAGCAATCACAAATTGTGAAACTGTAGATCAGTCACATGTGTGGGCCTGCAAGAGGAGAGCCACATAAACAAGCTGTTCCAGCTCCAAGAATGGGGGTACTCAGGTGAGCCAGGCAAACAGGTTACTAGGCAGAGGGGTTGAAACTGAGATAAACCTCCCCAGTGTATAAATAAACACACTGAAGGCCTCTAGGGAGTTCTTTTTCTCCCATCAGGAAAGAGGGTTCCACTTGACCTCAGTTTTCTGCATTCTGTCTCATTCTGTCTCTTGTCTTCATTTCTTCATCCTCATCATCCTCCTCCCAGGAATTTCTAGATTTGCTCTAGATGCAGCAACAAATAGCTAATTGAACTTTATCATCTGCCCTGGAGTGAGAAAAAAATGCAATTTATCTGCAATTCAGGACCACTTTAACCCAACATATGATTTATTCTATTGTCAGGAAACAAGAGGACACTGTATAAAGTACATTTTTAAAACTTTCATTTATCTTTAAAAGTCACAGTTTAAAGCAAAATAATATATACCTTGATACTGAATTGATTTCACCCCTCTCACCAGTCAAGTCTGGCATCCACCTCCTACCGGGAGGACCCTTAACCAGGAGTCCTGGAACATTCCTTCACTGTGTTCTCTGCTGGCGAATGCAGTGACAGCTGTCGCCCTCAAGAGATGCATGGACCACAGTAATGTGTCAGCACCAATGGGAAGTCCTGGAGCAGGATGTTTACCCTGTCAGACAGGCTGTTTTGCCATTTCTTGCACGAGATGTTTTCTAACAGTCCTCAGCAAATACCACCGCTTGATTAGAATCCTTCCCTCTTTTCACCAAAACAAATTTCCCTGTGACTCTGTGTACTTAGAGGTAGATCATTATTTGACTTATCAAGTGTTGAACCATCAAAATATCACTACTTTAAATTTTTTTTGGAAGGCAGATACACCACATTCAAATAGCCGCTGACCTACAGGTGGAGTATACCTCTTAAGCAGCCTGGTGATCAAAGTCGCCATGTCTTCATTACACAGGAATAAGACCTAGATTTAAGCCAATGATAATACTTTATTCAGTCTCTCTGAAAAAAGTAAACACTCCACCAAAATATCAATGCAGACTTTTTTTTTTACAGTTTCTCATATTTTTATTCTTTGCTTTTAGGAAAAAATGCAGATAGATTATTTTAAATTCTTCAGTAACAAATGTCTTTTGGTTGATGCTAAAAAAAATTTAAAGTATGAGTTTAAAATAACTTAATTCCAAAGTTTATTTTTACATTCAGTGGTTTGAAAATTGAATATAGTGGTCAACTCTAGACCAGGACTGATTCTATTTGTATCTTGATTCTTATGAGAAATGCTGCACTAAACTTGAAAGTGCAGATAATTTTATGCAATATTAGCTTCATTTCCTTTGGGTATGTACTCAGTAGTGGTGCTGCCATATAAAACAATATTTCTACTTTTTTATTTAAAGAAAAAAAGAAAAACAGAAATAATACAGAATTTCAAAAACCCCAAGAAATCACTAGTTAAGAACATCTATACTCTTTATGGTAATGTCAGTAATAATTTACAATTCCACCATGGGTACATGAGATTTCCCTTCTCATCCTCACTAACACTTGCTATCTATTGTTTTTGAACATGATTTTTGATGATAGAGTCATTTCCACAGGTATGAAAGTACATCTTACTGTGGCTTTAATTTTTATTTCCCTAATGATTAACAACACAGATTATTTTTATATCCTTCACCATGTGAATGCTTTCTTTTGAGAAATATCTACTTAAGTCCTTAGTACACTTTTAGTCAAGTTATATGTTTTTATAATATATTATATACCTGAAAATTGCTGAGAGTAGATCTCATATGTCCTCATACAAAAATATGGAAAGTATGTGAGGTGGTAAATATGTAATTAGATTGTTTTTATCATCTCACAATATATGCATACATTAAAATATCACATTGAAAATAATAAATATATGTAACTTTTATTTATCACCTATACCTCAATAAAGTTAATGAAATTGTAGACTGTGTTAGCATACACTTTTTAAGAAGGACCAGATAATAAATATTGCAGACTTTGAGCATCATTTAGTTCCCAGTGTAACTGTTCAACTTTGCTCTGTTGTCTCAGTGATAGTAAACAGTGACAATATAATTTTCATTCTGCAACCTTTTTAATTTTTAGTTTCCCAAATTTTGCCTCTTTAATGTATTTCAGCATTTTATCAAAGAAATTTTTTCAATTTCTGAAGATTTTACATCTCTTATGCTTAGCAAAAAGTTTAGTAAACTTTTTGCTACATGGTAAACTTTTACTTTCTACTTTATCATAAATTAAGCATGATTATTTTCAATCTATTTAACATAAAATGTTTAAACCAAATTTTGTTTCATTAAGAATCCACTGTAAGTTCCTGGCATCATGCAGATTTAAACAATAAAAAAGAATATTAGATATTTGAATTAGGATGTATTAAATAAAAATTGTTTGAGGTAATTAGGTAGAACCTGAAATTGTGAAGAAGGCCTGTCAAGAGAAAAAAACTCTTGTGATTTTAATTCCATAGAGATGAGAATGTCAGTTTCATAACCTTAATTTTTCTAATACCCTTAATTTTTATTTTAATATTCTTATTCTCTAAATCTTCTAAAAATGATAATAAATGAAACTAGAAAGAGAGCCAATCATATAGTAATTATTAATAGGTTCATATTTTAAGTTTTTTATATTAATATTACTTTATTACTGAATTAATATGATAACAATCTTTATATATAATATTACTTTTCAAAAGACTGGTACATGGACATATGCATTCTCTGGGGGGCCAGGGATGCCTTCTGATCCATAGTTAGATGCAGTATTCATTGTGCCACTGGCCCGCTAAGATCTAATGATTGAAAATAAAACTTTTGTTGGAAAGAAGAAATGTCCAAATTTACATTCATATGTAAAATGAAGACTTTTATTACTGCTTTTATAGTCATTTTCTTACTCTAATTCAGTGTTAAATACTAATTTTTCTTTGTCTCACTTCTTTCCCCAAAAAATCATGTGCCAAACATAGGAAGCAGTATGTGGACAGAGATTGCATTCCTATTGCCATTTTCCCTGCTCGACGTTTTGTT
This sequence comes from Dolichotis patagonum, assembly GCA_004027295.1. Taxonomy (NCBI): domain Eukaryota; kingdom Metazoa; phylum Chordata; class Mammalia; order Rodentia; family Caviidae; genus Dolichotis; species Dolichotis patagonum. The sequence goes on along the minus strand of PVJX010042822.1, from coordinate 6,726 downwards.
CTAATACTGTTTTCATGCACTGAACAAAGCTCTCAAACACTTGAATGTGACTCTACTTAGTAGAACAAGAATTCTCTAATTTATATATAAATGTGCAGTGTGTATGTGTTTTTCTAAGTAAAAGCTCTTTAGCTTTTATCAGATTTTCACTACCTCCTTTCCAAATTTAAGAATCACTGGACTAAAGAAATTGAGTTCGTCTAATTGCAACTAATTTATTCTGTTGGAGACTTCAATTGCCATGGTCAGGAAATCAGCTCATTTTCTTGATAACAAGAAATATTAGTCCTTAAAAATTTTCCCTAGCTTTTTAACCACAAATTCTTCCTCTCTTAAATTATTATTTTGCTTCTGAAGTAAAATGTTATGTACCTTCGTGCACATTTATCATCAAAGTAATATGAGAAGCTTGGTTCTAAATGTTCCATCAACTAAAAGCAAAATTCTTACCAGGAATGCAAAATGGCTAAACTTTGACCATGAAATGTTCTTTGTATTTTGTAACTATTACCTGTCTGTTACAGCTTCTTTTTCTATAGAAAGCAAGAACCTCTGTGGCCACGATCACTCGTAATGTTCTTTGGCAATATCTAACTGACAACACAGTTCTACACTGTTGTGTGGTGGTCTTTGCACAATGAGGTCACCTGTAACAAGAGAAAGAAGCTAAGAAAAAGTGACTAAGGCTAGATTTCAGTTTTTCATGACACTGTGATTTGGGGTGAATGATAAAGTCTTTATTTATGTCTTTGTTAATAAAATTGTATCAAGAAAGATAGCTTCTGGGAGGGAGAGAGAGAGGGGAAAAGAGAGAACAAGAGGAGAAGGAGGAGAAGAAAAAGGAGGGGAGGGGAGGGGATAAGGAAGAATAGAGGAGAAGGAAGAGGAGAGGAAAAGGGGGAGGAGAATGGAAGGAAAGAAAGGAAAGGATAATCTATAATGTTCATTTGATGAAAAGCAAAGATTTTCAGTTAATCTATACCTAACCTTAAAAGGTTATATTGGAAACCAATATTCTTGAACTATAGAATGTCAAAATTCATTCAATTATGGCATAATAGTACAAATAGTAAGTGTAGGTAGAAAAGAAGTATTCAGTTCTTTTTTAATCCATATGGGATAAAACATCATGCTCAAGAAACCTGCCTTAGAATGAAATCCTAGGCCCAGGTTCCTTAAAAACATGCCAAACTACAAATGCTAGTATTTTTGTTTCTGTTTGCCACAGTCTTGCTCATATTTTTATTGTCTGACAATGTCCATGACTCAGAGAACATTCAATCAATATTGTTTAATAGGTGCATATATTAAAGATAATAAACTACAGGATGTATTAGAGAGTCCAGTTATATTTATTAAAATACACATAAAATCTATATGAAAAAAATCTCAATGGTCCAATACTTCATTTTTGCTTCACAGATATGAGAATGACATGTTCTATTCCATGGAGTAATTTGGGGACCCAATCTAGGAGAAGTTTGAGCACCTTCTGGGGGCATCCAGGTAGAAAGAGGAAGAGAGAGAATAAAGAAAAACCTGAGAGCTTTGAATGGGCCAGGCTCAAACATGGCAAACATAACTTGCACTTATGTCAGATACCTATCTTAAGGCCCTACTTTATCAAGGTGGTTAGGGCAAGTTCCTTGGTTATGGGCTCAGGAAGAAAAAAATAATGCAGTTTGATTAACAGCTAAGTTTGTGCTAAGTGTACCAGAATTAGAGCCAACTCTGTGAGAATTTATCTAACTGATACCCATTAACTCATAGCCAAGTCTAAAGTGGCTTGCATACATAGGGGTCTCTAAAGTGGATTTGTTTTTCACTGTAACAAAAGCAAGCTACCATAATCTTAATCAAGTTATAGGACTGCTAGTCTAAAGGAACAAGAGGAACTTTCCCAAAATTTATTTGCTATAATTTGGCATGCTCAACTGCTAGCGTAGCAAGCTGTTTGTTTTTAATCCTTTCTTAGCAAGAGTTTCTGTATAGCTCTTCCTAAAGTGTCCTAGACATTCCTTCTAATATAAGCCTCCGGAAGTCCACTCTCCTGCCCATAAGTATTAATTAAGCAATGGAACCTCTTATTTAGACCTCTTATTTAGAGAGCTTGACAAGCACAATATATGAAAAGCAAAGTGAACTTTGGAGTTAGTATTTCAATCTCTTATGCATTCACCTCTTTGACCCTCTTGAACATTTCTTAATGAGATTATCAGCTGTACATACCAATAAGATTGGGATTTATGCAATTATCTCTCAAATTTCTCATGAGCAAATTGCCTTTTCTGCAATTAAATTACTTAGCCATTTAGCTAAGAGTCTTCATTGCTTTACCTGTTTTTATCTTTTAAGTAGGTCATAATGATATATCGTACATTTACATATTTATTTATTATAACTATGATATATTATCTTTAAAATGAAGTATTAAAATTTATCTTTTGATTAATTGTAAAGTATTTCCCACTTGTTCTATGTTTTCCCCATATTCTTTTTTTACTTTTTTTCCCCACTATCACAGTCAAAAAAAAATAGTTTCCCATGCTCAGTTCTTGTTAATAAACCTAAAAACATAATGTTTCTTTAAGGAAGAACCTCTGCTGGAATAGTCTACCCACATGAATAGACTACTAATCTTGCTGAAGTAGAGACCCTCACTTGAGTTAGAATAATCACGTGTTTGAGACAATGCTTGTCAGCATTACTCAGGAAAAACTGGGAGACGAATTAGTATACTAGTATATAGTGTCGAGACACATGCTGTGATTAAAGAGTTTTGTAGATAAATAAAATGTTAAATAAAGCATGAAAAAGACCTTGCTATTTAAGTTCTATCCACAGAGATAACCATTTTAAGGATTGATGTTATGGATGATTAAGGATTGATGATTATGGAATGTGTTTGTAATAACTGTGTTTAAAATGCTTTGTTTCTTCCATTTCTGCCTGTTTCAACTATTCATTGCTTTTTATCTCCTCAGTAATATCCAGTTCCTCAGAATATTTTAGAAATCAACATATTTTAGGTCAAAAGAGTATGGTAATTAACACATAATGGGATATTTCTATTGTTTAACAAAATCATTTCCTTGACAAGATGTTTAAAATGATAGTAACCAAACAAGCTCTGGATTGTAGTTTTTTTACAATTCTTTCTAAGAAATTCTTTTCATGTTGCAACAGGAGAGAAGTTTTGTATAAACCTACCTGTGAATTCTTCCTTATTTACCCTTGAAGAAAGGAAATAACAGCATGAAATTCTGTTGATCTTATCCTATGAAAGTCAACCAAAAGGTTTTCATGCTTACAAATGTTCCATTCTAAAGAATCTACAAATTACAGAAAATTGTGATTATTATTGTCCAAAGGGATCTAATGTTGCCATTTCAAGACAACGCCAGTAAGAACAATCCTCAGAATGGAGCTGATAAACCAAGCAAAGAAGAGGCAGAGGGGAATAGAAGATAGACTGCCAAAGGTCAGAGAATAAGTTAATTCTAGAGCACCAAGCATCAAAGGTGACTCTGCATTGACTTAATATTACCATCAAAGGAAAAAGAATTTATTTTGATGTAATCCCTAATAATTCTTGTATGATAGACAACTAATAACATTTCCTTTTTAAGCTTTTTAAGCTTTTGAAAATGACTGTACCTGTCCACTCTTCCAGGCACTGAACACAAGGTAAATAATGTTATTTCCATTTACTATTGACACAATCTATTAGTGGAAAATATAAATGGAACAACTTGCAGGCAAAATGACAGAATGTACTCATGAATTCGGCACGCCAAGTAGACGAGAAAATATGCACATCCTGGGCAAGCTTATACTTCATAATGGAATAAACAGCTTTGATCTAGTAACCCTGCGAGCACATGTATTTAAGATGCTTTTCATGCACCTGCTACTCCTGTTTCTTATTAGGAGCAATTTCTCCAAAAAGAGTACTTTAGTCATACATCCTCTTAAAATCTTCCAGAAAATAATAGTATGAGTTCAAGAGAGCAGCTGCTTCTTTTTCTCAGGAACAGCACTGATATTTTCCATAACCCTACTTAAATTGATGTCTGCATGACTCAGAGGATAATTTTACTGGTTTCCTGCATTAGCTTTATCAACATGTTCTATTTTCCAGTTTATTCTCATTAGGTTAACTATCTACTCAATGTAAGAAGCATAAGAGAATGGAAAGATTTCAGTTCCTTTTTGTGTTAGTTACTTTTTACTCATTGCTGGGACAAAGTACCCAACATCCAAAATGAAGGAAGGAAAGGTTTATTTCTTACAGTTCTTGTAGGCTTCAGTCCTTATTCAGCTGGCTCCAAGGCAGGGTGGCAGGACTGCAGTTCCTGGCTGCCGCAAACAGCAAAAGCATGAACTGACAAGAGAGAGAGAGACAAACTTTCTTCCCGTGACTAGATCATATCCTGGCTCCACCCCTAGGTGAGTGCAGCACTCGCACCACGAATCCAAGCATTAGACAATGAACCAATCACAAACGCTAGATTTGGTCAAGTCCATAATTGCGTGAGGCTTGGAGGCCACTGACATAAACCATGACAATTCTCCTGTGATTTAATCATTAAATCCATACTAGAAGGTGATCTTAGCAGAAAACCAAAAGGAAATTATCTAAAAACTTAAGACTCTTCCCTCAAGTAAATGCATTTCTCTATCCTTGAATATAATAGACAATTTCTCAAGAGTTTTACCTTAGGAAAAAATAATAAATTTTCATTAAACTTCTTTAAGTATTACATTTCAACAATTCGCTGCATTATCAAATTTGTGTCTTTCTTTGACTAATTAAATATACATATTAGGAAAAAAGAATAATCCAAAATCTCTAATCTTCTGCCTCAACACATTTTGATGAAAATGGTATATTTTTAATTTACTATTGTGTCACATAGGACACTAAAATTATTGCAGAAATCTATTTTTACAATAAAATCTTCTATCTGCTACATTAATGATCCTTCTATTTCTAGGATCTTAGATCCTATTTTTACAGCATTCTTACATCTGTATTCCTTTAGAGAAATCCTTTATTGGTATTTTTTGTGATGATGTAGTTGATGTAGAATTTACTGAGTTCTTCTTTTTCCATCTTTGATTTATGAAATGCAGCTTACCAACATAGAGTAGTAGAATCCTGTGACAACTATCTGATTCATAGTCCTTAAATATTCTTACTTTTACACAATTATTGTAAGTATGGAAATTGTAATTGTTGGAGATTGTAATTCATATTGTAAACCTATAATTTAATATGTGCATCTAAGTTATCTAATGTTTTATCAACTACTACATTTACAATGTTATATTTCTAATTAATAGAAGTTCTTTCACTAGTTTCTTGTATAGATGTATGTATGAATGTGTATATATGTGTGTGTTTTTAATTTTAATTATTTCATATAATAGATGTAAGTCATTTGACACAGAAATACTTTTCATTATTGCCCGTGATGTGTATCTTTCAACTAAGATGTTTTTCTAGATTATAACACAGCAACTTTTCAAAAGGCACCACTTGAAGAAGTAGCAAGGTGAAGGCCCTGGGTCAGAGAGAGAGAGAAAAGTAGAAAGAAAGAAGGAGAGGAAAATAGACCTACATGCAGACATTATATGTTTCATTAAATTAACTCAAAATCAAACAGACTTCATTGTAAAATGAAGCACATAATTTCTAGAACAAAACATAGATAATCTAGGAAAACTTCTGTTTAATGGTTTTTGGTTTTATAGAAAAATCATAATCCATGCAATCCATAAAATAATCAGTCACTTGGGTTTTATAGAATTTAAAAATATCTACCCCATGTAATCCTAAATAAATGAAAAGAGAAGACACAGGCTTAGAGAAAATACTTGAAAAAAACTATATCTTATATAATACTTTATTCAAAATATACAAATAACACTTATACTCAACAATAAGAAAACAAAGCATGGATATAATGGTCAAAAATTCTGAACATACAACTTAGTAAAGAAGATATATGGGTGGCGATTAAACACGTAAAGTGGCCTTCACCCCCAGGAAGTCTCCCAGAAAGCAGAATCTCAGCCTGTCTCTTTGGGACCCGAAAATCTCGGACCCATAGTGTGGCCTGGGCTGTTTGGAACGAAAGTCTGCGCAGACCTGCATCTCGGCACGACTGTTTGGGACTGGTAGGCCCGCCCTCCATCCGCAGGGAACTGCCTAGAGATCGGCATCTGGGCCAGGTCTGTTTGGTTCGTAGCCCCGCCCTTCACCCCCAGGAAGTCTCCCAGAAAGCAGCATCTTAGCCTGTCTCTTTGGGACCCGAAACTCGGACCCGTAGTGTGGCCTGGGCTGTTTGGATCGAAAGTCTGCGCAGACCTGCATCTCGGTGCAACTGTTTGGGACTGGTAGGCCCGCCCTCCATCCGCGGGAACGGCCTGGAGATCGGCATCTGGGCCAGGTCTGTTTGGGCCCGTAGTCCCGCCCTTCACCCCCAGGAAGTCTCCCAGAAAGCAGCATCTTAGCCTGTCTCTTTGGGACCCGAAACTCTCAGACCCATAGGGTGGTCTGGGCTGTTTGGATCAAAAGTCTGTGCAGACCTGCATCTCCGCAGGACTCTTTGGGACTGGCAGGCCTGCCCTTCATCTGCAGGGAACTGCCTGGAGATCGGCATCTGGGCCAGGTCTGTTTGGGCCCGTAGCCCCGCCCTTCACCCCCAGGAAGTCTCCCAG
>PVJX010042821.1:0-13966 GCA_004027295.1 Dolichotis patagonum | reverse complement strand
TTTGATGTTCTATATGCCTCACTTATCTGCATATCAGATTTTTCCCCCATGTTTGGGAAATTTTCTCTTATTATTTCTGTGAATATTTTAGTTATGTCATTTGCATTGACTCCAGCATGTTCACTAATGTCTAATAATCTTATATTGTTGCTGTTGACATCATCTTGAAGCTTCTGGATTGTCATTTCATTCTGCTTTGTTATTTTTAAAAGTTTTATCCTTTCATGATCACTAATTGTGATACTGTTCTCAAGGTCCAAAATCCTATCCTCAGCTTCATTTAAACAGTTTTGCATGCTTTGAATAGAATTTTTTGTTTCTTGGACACCTCTTTCAGTTTGCTTCATGAATTCTGCTTGTTTTCTATGTTGTTCATTCAAGGTTTCAATCAGTTTCCCATACTCCTGTACTTTTTAATCTATTTCTTCTCTAGCTTGCTGAGCAACTCCTTTACTAAGGTTGTTACTTCTGTGTTTACATGGGAGAGTACTTCTAATTTGATTTCCTCTATGGCCTCATGCAGTTTTTTTTATTTCATTCTCTATCTTTTCAGAGATTTCTGGTGTGTTACTTTTGGAGTCCTCTATTTCAGTGTCTCCTGTGCTTGCTTCTGGTGAACTAGATTTTTGAGACTGCATTTTGCTTTTTTGTTTTGCCATTTTCCCCTTTTGAATTATCGTTTGGTCCTTCAAACCTGCTAGTCAACTGTTGTTAGTGTGTATCTTGGGTTCCTAATGTAAGGTTGTTGTTTGTGCAATGCTTGGTCCCACAATGAATAGGTGGGCCAGTCACCTGACTTCCTGCTGCAGGGCCTGTTGGGGGAGTCCTATATTCTTCCTGGGCTGAGAAGCCTAGTAGTGTTGATGTAGGTCAAATTTTAGTTCCTGCTATTACTTTATCTTCAGGTTATTCCAGGTCATCAAATCTCCCTGTCTATAGTATTTGTGTCTGCTGAGGCCCCTTCTGTGTCCCTATTGTGTGCCCTTGTGTCTCATAATCCCTTTTGATTTTCTTCAGGTTAGGGGAGTCCTTCTCAGCACACTCCTCACTCTGCCTGATGTTTTCTGTGTGTAGGAAGTGGTCACCCTCACTCTTGTCAGACTCAACAAGTTCTTACTGTTAGTTGGAGGGAGCTTTACTACTGGCCCTATTTACCCACTGTACACCTCTATTTTAGGGATGTACTCACCACACTGACTGGAGCCAGCTTCTTCTGTTTCAGTGAGGCAGTCACTTAGTCACCCTTCAAGCTAGTACAGATACTCAGTTGTAATCCAGGGTTAATTTTGGGGTGGTTTCAGATGCAGGGTGTGGTCTTACTGCCTGGAAACAGAGTTCCAAGTTTGCCCTGTGCACTGGGATTCTGCCATGGCATGTGGTCAGAGCGCAGGGGTGGATTCTGGACCCTGTTTGCTGCTTGGAGTTCACTGGACATAGTCCAGTAGGCCTGCTGGTCCCTTTTGTGCATCTTTGGATCTTGATTCTTGATCTATTCTACCAGTTTATGTCTTTTAACTGGTGAACTGAGACTAATAATACTGATGATTATACAGGCATGTATTGACTTATCCTTGTCATGTAATTTTCCTTTTGTTGATTCCCTCTTTTGTTTCCTATATGTTTAGTTGTTTGCCTTGCCTGGTGGGTTCCTTCTGTTGGGTTCATGAAGTTTTAGACCATGATACCTCTTTCTAGAATGTCCTTCAAAAATTGTGGAGTACTGGTTTGGTGGTCAAAATTTTCCCCAGGTATTGTTTGTCATGGAAAGGTTTTATTTCTCTATTAGTTTTGATAGATAGTTTTATGAAGTATATTGTTCTGGGTTGAAGTTTTTCCTTTAGATAATGAAATACCTCGCTCTAATCTCCCAGTGACTTGAGGGTTTGTGCTGAGAAATCAGCTGCAATTCTGATGTGTTTTTCATTACAAATGTTTCTTTTCCCTAATAGTTTTAATATTCTATTTTTTTGTTGTTGAATCTCTGTAATCTTGACTATGATATGCCTGGCTGTAGATTTTTTTCATCATGGCTACATGGAGTTCTCTATGCCTCAGTTATCTATATGTCAAATTCTTTTTCTGTACAAGGGATGTTTTCTGCCATGACATCTGTGAACATTTTTTTGAAAATATGATTTGTACTATCCCCTACTTTTAGATTCACTCCAATGAATCTTAAAGTTATTCTTCTTTGCCTCATCTAGCAACTGCTGGATTGATTTCTCATGATTCCTTGTTATTTTTAAGAAATCTTGCTTTTGATGATTGCTGTCCACAGCTTGTTTGTCATGTATATCTGAGATTCTGTCCTCACATTGCCTATTCTGCTGTGGATACTTTGAATGGAACTTTTAGTCTTCTGGATGTCTGCTTGAATCTGTCTTATGAATTCCATTTCTTTCCTGCACTGAGCATTCATGGTTTCCATCATTTCCTTAGGCTCCTTTATTTATTTATTTTTTAACTGTATGTGCTCTAGAGTCACTAAGCATTGTTTTCATTGTGGGCACCAACTCTAAAGTTATCTGAGAAATTATTTCTGATTTGATTTTCTCTAGAGGCTCATTCAATACCTTCCTTTTTAGCACTTCAGAGAAGCTATCTGGCATTCAGATTGTCCCATCTCATTGCCCCCTGGTTTGCCTTTGGTGAACTAGACATCTGAAGTTGCATCTTGTTAAAGTATTTCTCATTTTCTTTTCTTTTCTTGTTTAATTCTTGATTTGATGCTTGTAAATTTCCTATGGTAAGTTGCTTATTGCTACCTCTTCAATTTGTTGGAAATGAGAAGTTGTTGACTACTTGGTCCAGCCCCTGGTTCTTTGGTACTGTGCCACAGTATTTTCTATGATCCTTAGTCACTTTCAGTCTTGAAATACCAGGAAAAACTGTTAGAATAATTATATTACTTTTGGCTAATGTATTATCATCAATTACAATAGCATCAAACACAGCATAGAAAATGACAAATTGAGGTAACTATTAATTTGTCATCTTTATCATATGAATGAAATTTATGGTTATTTAACAAAATCTAAAACAAACCAGAAAATTATATGCAGTATGTAAATCCTTTATATGTTAATTTTACTCTCAGGGCTTAAAATTTAAAAGGTTTTAAGGAGAAAATAGAGAAGTGAAAGAAGAAGAGATTAGAAAGCTGGAGGTCAGAGGGGGATCATGATAACTTTGAGAATCTGTTGCAGGAGACTGGAGGGAAAGAGAAAAGGAAGAGATGAAAGGAGGAACAGAATAGAATAAATACCACAAAGAGGTTAGAAACCACATTCACACTCATATAAAAACAAGATCAAACAATGAAGGAGAAAAAAACCCATAAAATCAACAATGCAAGAGAGAGATATGGGGGGGCACTTCCAGATTTACTCTGCTGTCCCTAGTTGACAATGTGTGGAGACAGAATCCAGATCTGTGTTGATTTATCCCAACAAACAGCAGTAGCTTTATGAAAGGTAATGGATAATTACCTTTTTTACCCTGGAGTTCAGTTTGTATTCTGGTCTTTTGGGCTGAGGCCAGATCCATGCAAACTGCAGCTGTCAGTGAAACTTCTGTAGTGGACCTAAACTCAGCTGAGAGCTGCTAGACGGAACCAGCAGCCTCTTTGTGTTCTGAGCTCAGCCCCTCTCCAGTTAGCTCCTGGCTAGTTGGTCTCTCCTATGGAATGACTGAGCCCCCAGCACCCATCCTGGTCTAGTGCAGTCCTTTACATCCACTGCTCCCCTCCCCTGTTGTGTCTCTCTGTGGAGGCCTCTTGGGTCACCAGCAGTCGCTGTATGTCCACATGTTTGAACTACTTCTTTCATGCAGTGAATCTTAACTGAGGGAGAAGTCTCTGCTGGCTACTTCCTTCTTCTTCACTGAGGTTTCTCTCTTTGCTATCTCTGTAGGCTTCAATTCTCACTTCAGATCCTTCCTGGGTCCAGGGGGCCACTTCCTTCCTCCTTGTCTTCCTTGCATTTGCTATATTCCAGCATCTGAATGGTAACACCAAACAGGTTCTTCCTCCAATGCTTACTACTCTGTGATCTTTGTCCAGTCAAATGATTCTTTCTTCTGCTTATTTAAATCTGCCTTTTATCCCTCAAATAAATTTTCTATTTCAGTCATTATTCCTTTTCTTCTCTCAAATTTGTTTTTGGTTTCTTTTTATGTTATGTATGGTTTATTGATATTTCTATTGGATTACTATATAATTTTCTTGATTTTTTTCACATCTTCCTTTAGTTCTTTGAGTATCTTTATGTTGTTATGGCTTGGACATGTCTCTAAAATTCATGTGTTGGAAGTTTGAGGTCCAAGCTTGTGGTATTGAGATGTGGGACTTAATGATAGGTAATTGAGTCATGAGGGTAGAGTGTTCATGAATGGACTGATAACACTATTGTGGGAGGGAGTTAAGTTATTATGAGAGAAATGTATTATGAATGTGAGCTTACTCTTTATGATTTTCCTTTTTCATCCACTTTTTTGGTTTTTCACCTTACATCATGATTGCATGCAGCACGAACACCTTTGATGCACCCCACCACTATGCCTTTAAATTTCCCAGCCTTCAAAGCTATGAGTGAAATAAATTTCTTTATAAATTATTCAGGTTTTGGTACTGATTTATAGGAAGAAAAAATGGGCCAAAATAGTTTTATTAATTCTGTGCCTAGTAGACCTACCATAGGATATTTTTAAGGGACTGTTCTATTGATTGTCTTCCTTTGAATGTTATATATGTGCCTATTTCTTTGTATGTTTTTTTTTTTTGTCAAAAATTGCACATGTGAACCAAACAATGTAGTTACTCTGGAAATAAAATTGTTTCTCTCTAGGCTTGCTGGGTTTTGTTATATGTATTTTTATGACATAGCTTTCTCCATGCCAAGGATCAGCCTGAGGTGAAAAGTTAAAGCTCTCTTAAGTACTCTCTCAATCTGTATTTTTCTTTGACAAGGAATGGTCATTCTCTAATTTAATCCAAAAATGAAGTCATTTTTGAATGTCCTACTTTTTAGTATGTAGCTCCTGAAAGGGGAAAAGAAAAAAAAAATGCAGGAAGGAGGAAACATGGCACTGACCTTTTAAGTCCATTGGAATTCATCCTACCCAGAGGAGAAGAGCATCTAAGGACAGGGAGGAGGGGAAGCAATACGAATAGCAGCCTGTTTATTTATCTGTTACTCCATAATAGGAAGCAAAGGTCAGTTATTCAAGCATAAATCCTTGATATTTATAGGACAAGCTACTCCTGGAACATGTTCACGGCTGCCTGCCATGAGGAAGCTGAGAATGGACATGGGTATCTGGTATTGCACAGAGTTTTAATTGACCAAAATTAACTGCACTTTAATATTTGGAAGACTCAAGAGTTCAAAATAGTTATGTTAGACAAATTCTGCTTGTGCTATTATTGTTTAGGTTGTTGCTTACTATTCTGCTATTTTTCCAGGATCCCTTCTCAACTTAGAATTTTTAATATGGGAATATTTAGTGATTATAAAGAAATAAGTAGAAAATATAGCAAGAAACTATAACACTATGTACAAAAAGTATATTTGAAGGAAATAATTAGAGTTCTAGGAACGAAAAATCCAGGACTTGAAATGGAAAGCATGAGAGATGGGCTAAATAGATGACAGAGTTTATTGGTAGAAATAGGTAGAGAAGAGAGAGTTGATTTAACAAATTTTTCCAGGTATATGACAGAGCAGTAAGATTGAAATATTAAAGAACCATTAAAATAAACCAATATAAAGTATGAAGTAAAGAAGACGGAAAAAGGGTAATATTTGAAGAAATAATAATTTTTCAGCTGAAAAATGGTACGAATTTGAAATTGAAGAATTATATCTACTCCAAAAAGAACAAAAAATTCCTCAAAATATTTGTACTTGTTATCCAGTGTTAGCATCTTCTTTTCACAAACCTCATTTTTATATGTCCATGGTATTTTAATAATAAAGTTTAAATAAAATGTGGACTAAAATAACCTGAATACTTGGGAAGTTCATAGTCATCATCATTTATTTTCACAATTATCCCCATGGTCATCAGTAATAATATATATCAAGAAAAAGAAACTGAACTGAGCATTTTTGATCAATTCTTTTATTTTCTGTTAAATTAGTGTATTACTTTGCTGGATGAAATTGAAGATATCTATGTTTTCTTTTGCATAATGAGGCCAAAATTAATTTTACATTAAAATTTTTTTCTAATATTCCATGAATATATTTTTACAACTGTGCTTATTATAATTCACATTAATTACCAGAATTGTTATATTAATTTATTAATACAGTAGACATTTATTGGTTGCTTGCTAAGCACTCTAAGGCACCCTATTATACTTATTGCATACTCTGAAGATTGTGTCATTACTAATTCATTATATACTAGCATATTCCAAGATTTAGGTTGAAATAACATCTATTTATTAGCTCATGTTTCTTTAAATTGTGAGTATAGGTGGCATCCACTTGGCACAACTTCTTCGACTCTATACCATGAAAGCTAGACATACTTAGCTTCAGTACCACAGAGAAACAGCAGAGGCCTCATTCTTCACACTGATATATCATCTAAGAATCTATCTAAGATTTGCACCTGGTGGTGGAAAAGTTCCCAGTAGAAAGAAAAAGACAATCTCCAATAGGCAAGCATGTCTCAGTCCTCTGTTATATAATGTTTTCTAGTATTCCATTGGCCACAGCAAGTCACATGGTCAAGCTCAGTCAGTATATATGTGTGTATGTATGAGCAAATGTGTTGCATGCATGGGACTAAGCATAGATACAGGAGAATGAGATACATTAGGGTGATTACTATAAAAGTTTTCTTTAAGGATTAAAATTAAAATTAAAAATTTGAATTAACCACAAATTGTGAGACACATAAAACTTTAGTCTTATTATCACTTTAAGATTATAAACCACAGTCATTCCTTAGGTCATGGCAACTCATTTGAACTGTTGTGAGGGACAGTAGCCTAAATGGGCAACCAGTTGAATCCTTCAGGTGAAAATCCTCCACTTAAATAGCTTCTAAAAATATTCCCACTAGAAGGGCTGATCTTATAGTATACAGTCCCTCAAATGTGCTCCTTTGGAGGCTGGCCTTGGAGGCAGTGAGTTATTGCTTCTGTAGAAGGATCAAGGACCTAACCTTCCATTCATATCTCACTGCCACAGGCAAAGAATCTTTTGACCTCTTTAGAAGCTGGAAGAAAGATGGTGCCTGCTACTACTTTGGACAGTTTAGCCTGCAAAAATATAATTAATCATTACTTTCTGGGTCAGCTCCTGAAACAGCTCCTTTATAATCATCCATCTTTTTCTAGAAGATCTCTTGAAATTGCAATTTGTTGAAAAAGAATAATGTGGCTGCCTTTTGTGAGAGTGGGATAAGAGTGTTAGAAGATCATAATTTTATCTTCATCTGTTTGTTTAGGTGAGGGAGAGATTTTTTAAAGCCATAGTATATTTGTGAAAGTTCTAAGATGTTTGGGGATATTTGTGTCCTCAGAAAATTATCCCTTGCAAACACTATAGTGGGTATTTGTTGCTAATGTCTATTGTTTCTTTGCTTTTTCCCATAAATCCTAGATTTCCACATGGCAATTTATATGTTTTCTGGAAAGCTGGTGCTACCTAAATGTTCAGAGCTGGGAGCTGAGGCTACAATTAGACAATCAGTGAATTTTATTGCATTGAGAATGTAACATATGTGAATATAATTGCAATGAACTTGCAGAAATATAGGGATAATTCCTATGGCTATATATCTGCTGAGAGATATCTTTCTGAGCACCAAAAGAGGGCCCAGACCTAGAGACCTAGAAGAAAACCATACTGAAGGCAGAATAGAAAGATGGAAGGAGATAGCATCCATACTGACATTAATGATCTGATGATTCCGTTTTACCTGAACCAACTGTTTAGTTATGTGAACCAATATATTGCTCCTTTTTAGTTCTTATCTGAGTTAGGCTATATTATTATAAGCAAAGTACCCTGAATAATTCACAGGTGACCCCCAAAATAAGTTAAAATCCTCAAATTTTAAAGTCTTCATGAAGTACTAATCAAAGAGGAGGATGCTTTGAAAATACAAATATGAAGAAGGGAAAATTATAACTAAGAGGAAAGAAAATTTATTTAATATCCTGTTCCTAGCAAAATTTTGTAGAAAAAGGAACTTAACAAATAAAATTTGTTGGTGTAGGACATGTCAAATGACAAAAGTCACACTATGTTCTCCTACTGGAATAAGGACTATTTTGTCATAGTACAAATTAATGTTAATATTAATACACAAGTAAAATGTATCATTCCTTATTGCAGGGTAGAACTTCATGGTGTTTAAATACTAAATTTTATTTATCCATTCATCTGCAGATGGATATTTAGGATGCTTTTTCTGATTTTCATAGTGACTGTATCAGTTTACAGTACCACCAACAATGAAGAGGGGTTTCTTTCACCCTCACAGTCTTTCCAGCATTTGTTATTTGATTTCTTTATGATGGTCATTGGCCATTGTTTCTGGGGTACAATAAAATCTCTATATTGTTTTAATTTGCATTTCTTTAATGGCCAGCAATATTGAGCATTTCTTCATGTATTTAGTTGCCATTTGTACTACTTCTATGAACTGTCTATTCATTTGTTACCCACTTTTGATTTACTTTTTTATTTTGGGAGATCTATGCTTTTGGGAGTTCTTTATATATTCTAAATATGAGGCCTCTTTCTGAAAAATCCTAGAAAAATGTTTTCCCAGCATGTAGTTTTTCTTTCACTCTATTGGTTGTTCCCTTTTCTGTGTAGAAGCCTTCTAATGTAATATGATCTCATTTTTTGATTCTTTTTGAACTATTTCTGGGGTTCTATTCAAAAAATCCTTATGCTTATCTATGACTTCAAGAGTTTTGCCCCTCTTATCTTCCAGCAGGTTGTTTCTGGTTTATTATTTAGTTCTTTGATCCATTTTGTAAAGATATCCCTCATTCTGATTAGGCAGAACCGATACAGTTAAATGGCCATGGCTCAAAAATTCAATAATATTTCCAACAGCATTATCCACAGAATTTGAGAAAACAATCTTAAAATTCATAGAGAAGTAGAAGAGAGCTAGAATAGAATAGAAGCAATTCTGGGTGAAAAGAGCAAAGCAAGAGGCATCACAATTCTAAACTGCACATTATATTACAAAGATACTGTGATAAAACAGCATGGTACTAGCACAAACACCAGACATCAGGATCAATGGAACAGAATAATGATGCAGAAACAACTCGAAGTATATTCAACTATTTGATCTTTGACAAAGGGGCCAAAAACATACACTGGAGGAAAGACAACTTCTTTAATAAATGGTGTTGGGAAAGCTGTCTATCAACATTCAAATGATTGACTTGACTCATATCTCTAACCATGTGCTAAAGTAAAATCACAGTTTAAAAAAATGACAATTTAGTCTCCTTTGTGTTATAGCTTGGCACAACTGATGACATCTTGAGCCTGCATTTAACTAGTGCCCTGTATTTGACCCAGGAAAGTGGAAAATTACTCAGGGTGTAAGTCCCATGAGAAAAGCAGAATGAGCTGTACCCATAGGAGAAAAATTAACCTGCTCAACAAAAAAAGCAGGATACAGGTGTCAACCAAAAATTAATGTAAGAGTTTAGCTAATTTTTTTCCAACAAGATATCTTTTGTGGTTCTCTATTTTAAAAGCTCTGTAATGTTCCAGTTCAGGATCACTTGTTTGGACTCTGAAATGGTGGGGAGGGCTGTATATGAGTGGTCCTGAGCTCAGTTAATTAAATTTCAAATTTACCTGCTTGGATTTCCTATATTGTTGTTCACGAACCCACTTCACTTTTGGGTACTCTTCTTTTTGCTCACTACAGATTTCTTTCTTCTCCATTTTATTTTGACTGGATTAGTCAAATATTCTACATTGCTTCCTCTACATTGCCTCTCCCTCTTTGCTGACTCAGAGGCAGTCATTTCTAAGTTTTAACATGCATACTTTATTGTATTATTTTTAATACAAACTAAAGCTTTTCTACCCTAACCAGTAGGAATTCAGAGACAGTAGAAGAAAGAAGGAACTTTTGTGGGAGAGATAGGTTTTATTTATTTTTTTAAGAGTAGGAAAATTTATTGAGGAAATAGAATGGAAAACAGGAATGGGAACTAGGAAGAGGTCCTGAGAGACAGGTGGGGTCCTGAATGAGTTACCAATGGATCCACTTTTCAAAGGAAATTTTATAGAGAAAAATCATGAGGTGTGTACAACGTGGGTCATAATGATGATTCACCAATAAGACTGCAAGTATAGTCACTTAGGTAATATTGATCCAATGAGGGCAGATGGGGACATCATTAACCTTGGCCAATAATCTATAGTCTTGGTTTTGTCTTTGGTCTTTGTCTCAGTAATCTTAGTCCTAGTGGTTTTAGTCTTAGTGGGTGGGAGAGGATGGCCCACCCCTAATGAGATAATGGGAAATCTCAAAAGGGTGCTACCAATAATCTCAAGCTTCCATTTATCCTTCAGTGAAGTATGTAAATTTGGTCATTGTGACTTTAATCTTCTTCAAATGTGCCTCTAACCACAGTTTTGATGCATTCTCATCTTCTACACTGAATCCCTCAAGGGTCCAACCCTGTTTGACTGCTCACTGTATTTCTACCTAAATTATCTGTCTACAATATCTTCCCTATGAAGAGGTACCCCTAACTGTGGTTAGAGGCGAAGAGGCATAGTTTCCATTTAGCTGCTTTGAGCTGAGAGGGGTTGTCATAGGGGAAACCATAGTCAAGGGCCTGCTCCAAGGAGCTAATCTAATAGGCCTTGGCTAGAAGTCATGTTGCACTTTAGCACTTAGGAATTCCCTTTTTGAGGTTGATCTAGTCAATGCTGGTGAAAAGAGTCTGGCACCTTTGTTGTTGGTCCCATCTGCATGGTCACTTGGAGTTTGGCAGCCTCTAAGTAATAAACAAATTTTTCAAAAATTAAAGCATATATGCTCAAAGCATGTATACTAGAATGGGAAGGCAGGTTGGGGCAAGAGCCATATCCACAAACTGCCCTTAAGGAACTGGAGTAGTGATTGTGCTCAGTTGGCTCTCAGATCCCTCTATTAATGAAGGTTATTTATAAGTCTGATATTTCTTGTTATAAGTCCTTCTAGTTCTAACAGAGGGCAGGAATCAACAAGTGTATGGTGTGCCAAAAGAAGGTAACCAAAGAGGGAAAAGTCTCCCATCAAGCAAGACCTTGACCCATCCTGGTGGCTGACACTGACAGATGAGCTAAGACGCTCTATACCTGGTTCCAAAAGTAATGCCTGAAAAGACTTAACTTACCTTCATAATGAACAATTTTGATTAGCATAGATCTGAGTTTAACTTGATCTTAAATGCCCATCAAAAAAACAGAACCAAAAGATGGATGGAAACAATAGAGTAATAAAACTTAGATATAAAAGGTGGTTCCAATTGCTGACCCCTTCTGGTAGTTTCCAGCTATACTAGTAGCTGACTACTGTTATGGTTCATTAAAGTGGGAAAAACTACAGTAGAATCTATAAAAGCTCAAAGAAAATCTTTAAAGAGATGGGTTTTAAAGGATTAAAGGAATTGGGTTAGGTCTGTATGGTGTTGTTCTTAGATGCAATTAGGAGACTTATGTCTCTATTATTTGGGGAAGGTGTTGCTTAAAAGGAAATTGGTCATTGACTGAGCTGACTTGGAAAATGGAAGAAAACCAGGAAAGGAACTGAAGCAACTAAGATAAGATGCAGTTTAAAATCCATTTTTAAACTGAATGAAATTCTCCAGATCATTGGGGTCCTCTTACACCAATTTCCTGTTTTATACAGAGCCCCACAGTTATACCTCTAATGGATATTTGATTGTATCGAGTTTCTCAGGAACTCCAGAGGGCACATGTGTTGGACTTCTGTATTATTCACAATACAGGATTGGAATCTGAAATTAAAAAATTGTATTTTTTTTTAGAAGAGAGCTATGATATGGGATATTGAAGTTTGCAGGTTTTGCAGAGAAAGCAATAACCTAGACCTAATACCAGTCTGTGTTTTCAGGTACTGTGCTTACCTTTATGTACTCTGCTAAAAATGGTGAAGACTGAAGAGTGTTTTTAGGTTTAGTGAGCAAAACTCATACTGTATTATTGATGAATTAGCCTGAGGAAACTTAGATAAGGCTAAAATTTGTCTCTTATAGGCTTTCTGTGTGTTTTTAAAATGTTTTCCTGACATTCAGTGTGAAGAAGTAATGATTCTTAAAATCAAATTGTTTTCTTATCACAATAGGGCAGTGCTGATGCACTTTTTAGAGCTTTCAGTGATACAAACACTCATCCAACGTACACTGCTATAGGTTCACCACCACTGCAATAGGGCCTGTATTAACTAGACAGTATGGACTCTTGCCTCTAAGGCTTGTCTTAGATCAAGAACTCTGGACTCTTTTAGAGATTTAATTGAAAGAATAAAATGTGTTTACTAGATGGATAGTATAATTTCACAAGTCAAAAGTGGCATATTACACTTAAGATGTAAATGACCTACCTTGCTAATTTTTTGCTTCCTTTCTTTGTTCTAATACATAAATGTATTCCATAAAAGTCTTGAAGAGAAATCAGTTTTATTTGTTCCTCTCTTCTGCAGCTGCTTCTGTTGGACTAAGGATGATCCTGACAGCTTCTGATTCAAATCCAATTCAAACCTTTGTTTCTTGTTAACCCTCATGTTATGCTCATGGCAGGTGTTCAATTCATACCTGTTGACTGACTGAATTGGAATTGATTAGTGTTCTTTAATAAGGATCCTGGAGATCAGCAGGCATTTCCTCTGGTGTTTTACATGAGAATATTTGCCCGCTACACTTAGAGTAATCATCTCTGCTGGACCCACAGGCTGAGGGATGTGAAGAGGCAGTTTCTTGCCCTGAATTGTATACTGAACAAATTCCATGGTTCTAATTAAACTTTCTTTTCTAAATTTAAATTAAAATGAATTAGATACAAGGTAGTGACGAGCATTGTGGTATTACTACTATGTGAGCTTTCTAAAAATGTGAACTTTTAATAATGTCATAAAAAAAGAATATCACTAAAGTAGTGATAGCTCCTCTGCTTTGTGAATTGTTGTTTGTTCTCTTTGGGGTGACATTTCGTGTGGCCCACAGTCACTGCTGTCAGCAGGATCCTGGAGGGTAGCAGGAAAAATCTGGCTTGTTTTGTTCACAAACTATTCTATTCCCCAAAGACTGACAGCAAATAGACTTCCAGGTGAATAACAAGTAGGGGCTGGTGACAGGCTGACATTCTTCAGAATTTCTTCTGTAACTGTTCACACCACTGTATTTTGAGCCCTCTCAAGGTGAAATAGAACATGTAAGAAAACTACTGAAACTCTATCCCTGTCCAAATATAAGAGAAAAGCTTGATTTCAGGACTGGAAGGCAGTTTAAAATTCTCCTCAAAGGAGTGCTTTTGTGAATTAAGTGAATATAGAAAAGCAGCTAGTGTCTATTCCTGAAATGGAAATGTGAAGAAACCAATTTATTTCTGTTTAGAAAATGCATCCTCTTTAGATTTTTTAAATTAAGCCATGCTATAAACACAATTATTATTTTAAAAATTTTTTAATTTTTATTTTAAGAGAATAAAACCAAGCAAAATAAAACAGAATAAAGCCAACCAAAACAAACCCCTTGTGACACAGGACTTCAAAACAAAATGAATCAACAATGGTTACCATAATGCAGCTTCTTGTTCTCAAAAATAGCTGCAGATACCTTCAGACATAGCAAAAATGAAACAAAACAGAATAAAACCAACAAAAACAAAGCAATGAATGCAATAAAGGATTTCAAAACAAGACAACAATAAATCCAAAATGGCTCCCATAATAT